>CAXHUQ010000403.1:0-36000 GCA_964020085.1 Micromussa lordhowensis
ATGGGAAAATTTTCATCTCGGTTACCGAGATCTCGGTCGCAAAAACCGAGATCTCGGTAACCGGGCCAGCCCGGCCTCTCATATGAACACATCGAAATTTTAACGAAGGAAAGAGTGGCGAGGCGAGATCTCGGAAACCGAGCCAGCCCGGTTGACCAGGCTCATATGAAGAGGCCCTCAGTGGGGGTCTCAGAGGGTTGCTCACCCTCTTGTAAATTATCTGTATGGGCACCTCTACAGTATCTGCATATACCTGGTAAGTGATAGGATTTATCTTCTTATGTAAACTTCATTTGAATACCGGCTTCTTGGGAAAATTGATCTTAGATAACCGCCCAATAAGTAGATTGCTCCTCCAAACTTTTTTAATTCAAGGTTAGTTTACAATCAGAGTACTTTAATCAGTACACAAAACGCAATCCAAAATTACCTGCACCAACTGGAACGACAGTGTTCCACTTTGCTTTGATTTCTTTTGCCATTTTCAGATTTATTCCTCTCTCAACCTTGCGCCTCCGATTGCCATGAAGAGGATGCTGGCATTTCATTGAAGGTCTGAATCTCACACCAAGTTCTGCACGATGTTTGGGGCATATTGTGAAATCGCGGCCGTCAGAATCACCAAATAAACCAGCACGAGCTAAACTGAGCTCTTTCTCAGACGCAACACATGTTTGAGATACTTTCACTTCTCTCAAATGTTCTTTTACGCTGTCTGCACACGAATTCAGGGCTATGAGTTGCTGCCGCCCTGGCCAGCGCGAGGAGAAATCGCATTTACTTCCACAGTAGGTCGCAAATGAACAAGACAACTGAGCCATTGGTACTCGTACAAAACGAGCGCACGGTTGATATGAGCTATTTTCAGGCGTGCGCACACATCTATATTGTGATGTGCACAAAGGAGGAAGTGTAAATTATTAGTTTTGTGATGTTGCAATAAATTTTATCAACGCCGACTAATTATTACCGCGGATTTAAAACTACTTAATAAATTATTATTTAATGCACAGAGTGTAGTGTTCACGAGTATAAATCCAGGTGATCAGTTTTCAAAACCTCCAACAAAAATTGAGAAAATGGTGGTTCGGCTTATTACTAAACTTCTTTCCAAAAAAACGAAAAAAAAACAAAACAAAAAACAAACAAACAAACAGGCAGCAACAATCGAGTACCGTATTTTCCCCTGTAGCACGTTTACTAGCAGGGACTCGTAGCAAATTTCCCACGCGTGATTATTTTAGATCTGATAAGATCTAAGCTAATGATCACAACTTACGGCAAAAATTTTACCCAACTGGTTTGGATTGAACAGACCTAATATCAACTCAGTTGAAATGAAGAAAGCTATTTTTGAAAATCATTTGCTGTAAACTTCTTAATGATTCGCTCGAGTGCTTTTGATTACACAAATGTAGACATAACGTGTGTTTATGTACTCTGACATGGCGTGTACATTTCTTTGGTGTCACGAAATATCCCGCTATCCAGCAGCTGTGTACCAGCTGTCTCAAAGGAGTGCTGGCGCATATTTACTGGCGAGTGGCATAGAAAGTCATATCGCATAAAAATAATGCGAAACTGCGATAAACCAGGTCACATAGCAGCTAAATGTACTCTAGAGGATTCTAGGACATTCTACGAGCGTTGCTTAGCGAAATAGATGAAATTCTCATGAAAAGTTATCAGGGCGCGCGTCACGCTACAAACACCAGTTATGGGTGGAAATTTTAGATGGCCGTAAGCCTTGGTAAGTGACACAAATGACACAATTGTAGTCTTTTTAACTGGAATTATGTATTACTGAACTAACGAACTTGTTAGAACTGCATTTTCGTTTTAGCCATAAGGAAGATTTCCTCATTATGTCCTTTAATTTTCAGCTTGTGCAAGTTTATGTTGCTGCACACTAGCTGGAATGTACAGTTGTACTTATCAACAAGAACTCGGCGCGTGACCCTGAAATCTCCTCAGGGCATCTCCTCAGACCTCTTGATAATAAACAGTTGAATGAAGGACTGAAAATTATTTTATGCCGTACGAAAGGCCAATAGCTGATTTTGCGAGCAAGGTCTCAAAATACCAAACGTCAAATCAACACTGCGATTTTATTATCGATATTTTTGTGACAGGTATCGATCTTTTGGTGACAGGTATCTCTAAAAACGCGTAATCTTCAACTCGAAATCTTTTAGCTTTACTTTCCCTTCTGGTGCAGTTTTCTTGTTAAACGAGCTTGTAAGTGTCGATTTATTTTCTTTATTGGCCGCTTTTGCCAGCATTGTATGACTGATAAGGCTAAAGTACGCTTGTTTTAGGTGCAGTTTTCAAGTGGCATCCGAAGCATAAATACAGCAGTGCCCAAATATATTTTAACTGTTTTTTAAAGATAAATGATCGATGGACAAAGGGACATTAAAATTAGTGTCACACCTTTTTGGCAAGGGGAGATATTTGACCTCAAAATCGTCAAATATTTGAAGGCCTAAAAACACAGTCACATATTTCTGTCCATTGATTGACAAGCGGCTGATCAAATAGACTGTCACTTGGTTCTTGCATTTACTATAGATATACCAATATGTGTGCAAAACTTGGTAGCAATCGGTTGAATACGGTTGTTCTGAGAGCTTCATACATTTTGCCTATATTGAGGCAATTTTCTTGACAAAAATCTAGTAAAACAAGGGGGTGACCTACCTTCCCCCCCAAAAGATCAAAAACCGAAACCAATTTGTCTTTCTGAGTTTTGGGGTAGACCCTATATACTGGCTAAGTTTCATTGAAATCGGTGAGATGGCATGTAGCAGACCTGCCTGGTGCTCTCGTGGACACACTCTTAATGCCTATATAATCGCAACTTAAAATATAACCTGCCTAAATCACAACTAGCAAGGTCTCAGTGAATGTTATTATAATATGCTGTATTCTAATATGTTTTGCCCTCATCATCAAACTTACTGGACTCAGAGGTTACTCCATCTTATTGTTGATATTTATACTACTGTTGCCATTGAAAACAATTTTTAGGTTATATTCCACATCTACTGATTTCTTATAGTTTTCGGTTGATTCATAAACAAACCAAAAGTATTGTCAATATGGACTGTTTAAAAAGGCAACCATTTCTTAAACGATACAACTTAACTAATCTTGATTAACACAAGGGCTTTACAAATCAAGTAATGGAAACAAAAGATGTATAAACCAAAAATTTCAGTAACAATTCAATGAAATGCGAAGTGAATAAACAATACTTCAGCTCTCTGCTTTCTTGTAATCATTTGTTCCAACTATACTTTCTTATTAATCCTATTTTTATGTAAATGGTGGGGAAAAAATGAACCTTTGGTCGCGAATGTGACAGTGAAATATTTTCTTAAAAAAAAAAACTTTGAGTAGCTGTAAGGTAAATTTTAAAATATATGTGGTTTTCATATGATGTTGTTATGCAAACTTCCTATCACCTGAAATAGATGATTTTTTTTTTCTTATTGCAGGTATCCTTGCTATCGCTAAACCCTGCTCTGTTATTGTTGATGTTAAAGAATTATATGGGTCAGAGAGCAAGAGTCAAGTCTATGCACATCTGCATGAATTGCTATCCAAGGATGAGATGACTGACATAGGTAGACAAATATACAAATTGTCGGTTGTTGATTGCTGAAGTCATTGTAATTAACATTATGTCAATTGAGTATCACTAGATACCCTTGTTCTGAATAGTTTTGAATGAAGATACTCATTTAAGTGTCAATATGATTTCTGTGAATCTGGTTGTGTCAATAGAAAAATTTATATGCAAATAACATCTGTTGTACATGTACCTATTTTGTGTATAAGTGATTGCATTTAAGCAATATTATATTATCAAAAATTGTTTAAGTGTGAAAGGGATTTTTGGGATAATTGTCTTTTCAAAATATGTTTTCTGTGGTGACGACCCATCTGGTTTTTCTTGTTATTTTCATTTTCAGATACTATTATATATGATGATGCATGCCATCTTAAAAAATATGGATGCAATCCAGTTAGAAGCAAATTGACTCCAACAGCACAGAGGATTTCTACTATTACAATGGTCGTAGATAAATTCCATTTCAAAAATCATGTGGACAAATGGTGCAAAGCACATTGCAATCCATATGACCATGAACAGCTCAAGGTAATGTGGAATCAGATATCCCTTGATGGAAAAAACAATAATGTTGCCCTTACTGTAATAGTTTGTGCTTTCAGACACAGAAACTGTTGGTTTAAAGTACCAATATTGCAACATACACTACATTTAGTACATAAATAACAGTTAAGCATCGATAGTAAAGCAAAATTTTTAATTACCCTATATATTGGAGACAATAGAGTGATAAACAAACAATTTGTTGTTCTGTTTGATCTATACACCCACCTGTAGTACCAACCAATTGGAAATCCCAAAATAACAATTAAACTTTAGCTAATAGAAATGCAATTTACATTTGATTAAATCATATTTTGGTGTTTTTCAGGATGTTAACACTGAAGTTTGTGAACAGCTCTTTTCATGGTTGTCAAGATTTGCTTCAATGTCTAAGCACATGAACCGATGGCGGTTTCTATTTTTAATGTTGTATCTAATAGATCAGCACAATGAAGATGCAACGAAAAATTATATCTGGTAAAATATCGAGAAGCAATAATTCAGAGGCATTAATGTAATGGGAAACACAAAATGTGCATAGCATTAAAGCTGCATTCAGATTGTTGACTACTATGAGTACATAGAGGGAATCAGGGGAGTTGTATAAGAAATGGGCCAATGTAGTCATATTTATAGACAACATGCTTAGGTGAGGAAACCAATCAAGAGGGACTTAATTCGCTTTGTTTTATTACAATAATCCTGATTTCCCCTATATAAGGAACAATATGGTACAAGCTTAATTTTTAAGGGTATTTAAATAATCTGGTGATGCAAAATAGGTTAACATGTAATTTATACATTAGCATTTATATCTCTACTCAACCAAAGATATGTTTTAGTTTTTGTTCCACTCCAAGTTACATTTGAGGCATATCTTTAATCTTTTATGAGATATATGTAGGTATGTAATGACCCATGGGGTTCTGTATGACCATATTTTGCTCGGTTATTGATGTATAATTGTCTCATCTTGTTATGTTGGCTTGCAATTTGGTATTGTTTATGAACAGTTACTAGCATTTTGTAACGTAATTGTCGTTCCATTTTAGATGAATAAAAATGAAGTACATCTATGAAACATTGGAACTGATGTATTAAATTTTTGGTCGCGCTGCAATCAAAGTTATCGATTCGATTTTGCTGAAAGCCCAGCAGTGTAGAATTCAAAGTAATAACAACATGATATTAAGTTTGTTTTATCTCAAATCGGGTCTGAATTTTCACAATGAGATAATAATAAATAATAATAATAATAATAATAAACTTTATTTACGTGTCAAATAAGATAGCAGTTTCCCACTAAGTAAGGACACCTAAACTAAAATAATCTAAAAACTATATAAAACCTACCCTATATAATAAGATAATAAGATAGTAATGATCAGAATAATATGATCTTAATAATATTTAAATTATTTAAGATTTACATAAAATACAGTTCTTACAATCATTCGAAGAGATCAAAGTGTATATATCTACTTTATGTAAAGCATTTTTAAATTCTTGAAACGTTCTTTGTGCTCTTATTTTTCCGTCTAGCTTAGACCAGATTACTGGACCTAAGTACCTAAGAGAGTGCTTACCATAGCGCGTAGTACTAACTCTAGGGATACTGAAATCATTGTTTCTTAAATTATATTCGTTGTTATTAATAACAAACAGGTTCTTGATATTATTAGGGCACAAATTATTTTTAACTTTAAACATTAACACAGCTATGTCATGTAATCTACTATTACATAAGGTTTTTAAATTAGCCCTCTTAAGGAGGTCGCTATATGATGATATGCTATCACAATAAACAGCTCTAAGGGCCCGTTCTTGTACCCTCTCTAATTTTCTAGAATCACTAGCCTTGCAACAATTCCATACAATACTACAGTAAGTTAAATAAGGCAGAATGGCAGCCTTAAAAAGTTGTAATTTAGCCTTGGCTGGGATTAACTTCCTTAATCTGTTAATTACACCCACCCTTTGACTGCTTTTTTTACAGATGTAACTTATGTGATCCGAAAAATTTAGATTATCATCAATATTTACACCCAATAGCTTAATAGAATTATATGATTTAATGGCTGTTCCGTTAACATTTAGCTCTAACTGTTCGTCAATTAGTCTGCCTCCTTTCAATATCATTGATCCATAGATCAATATCATTGATCCATAGATGGTAGATCCAGGCTTATTTTAAATTCCTACATGCATTTGTGTAATGCCTATTAGAATAGTAAAGACTGAGAAAAGAATGTTCGAAAATAGTGACACATTTTCAACGGATGTAAACAATAAACAATATGGAAATTTGGTTTCACCCAGCTCTCGTCAGAGTACACGGAGGACAAAAAAAGTTTTCATTTAATTGATGAAGTTTTTTCATACTCTTTAATTTTGATTACTTTTAATTGACATGTTAATTTTGCTTAAGTTGCAAATGGCCAAATAAAAATAAGTGTAGGGTTAGGGTTCCCAGGATTCGCAGAAGAAGAAATATTATATTAAATTATTGCGTGATAATTTAGCCTACTTGCGTGATTTAAAACCACTAATATGCAGTCTCTTTGATTTCTTGTACAGTGCTTGTCAACAAATCATATGATTGCCGCCTTTAATATCTACAATTAGGGTAGAACTATTCAAGCTTGCATAAAGCAGAAGAAAACGTGGAAAAAAATTGATTTCAAATTCGGGGCGGCGAAGACGAATTTCCGGGCATAATTACGTGCCCAACTTTTTTTCTCTTTTTCCCCCCCGTAAAATACCACTGAAGAGGAACCACTTGTACGCCATTGCTGTCTTGGTTTATGGAGCACTATACCGGTAACCGAGAAAGATGGATACGAATCCCGTTCAAGAATGATTTTCATTTTAATCATAAATTTCAATACTGCTTAGTTGCTTGTATAACTGCCATAATCAAACATATCTTGATTTTTTTTGGCGAAGATACATACTGGTCATTCTAGTTTTTTTAAAAAGAAGAGATTGACATACTTTTGGAAACCGCTTCATGGGAACTGCCGCATAATGTGCTGTCCACCAAATGTATTTTTAGTGCGATTCATTTGTAGGCAAAGATCAACACCGAAAAAAAAGTTTCGAACGAGTATCATACTATAGTCGACCCAAATAGCCTAACGAATTGTTCGATGGTGTAAATAAACAGCAACTATTTCAGTGTAGGAGAAACTTTTTTAATGTATACTGTAAACGGTACACTCAAAATAGTGTAGGCGAATGGACATCAGTTGTGCAGACGAAAAAATTTTGCTGTAGGGCGATTAGATGTTTACACGACTAATTGAAATTACCAACATATTCATAAAACCGGACTTAAGATATTAAAACGGGGATTTGTTGATCTTCCTTTAAAATCACATTATCCATCGTTGGTCATAGTCTTTTATACAATTGGTGGCTCCTAAAGGAGCCGTTGAATATCAGAAACTCAAAGCAAGTCATTTGCCAGTTTCTTTTGGTAACCCGTCCAGATGAAGGGTTTTTCCATAATCAATATCGAAGTAGAACCATGAATGGCGTTTGGTGTCTGCATTATTCATGACAAAGTCAATTTGTCATGCCCGCTTCTCTGCCTTATCAGGGGTTGCCCAGGTCTGGGATAACAAGATCCAAGGACAAATCAAGTCCGGAGAGCAACCGTTTCCTATGCAGAACAGCAACAACTTGAAGGTTTGTTGGTCCCCAATTGGCTTCCTCCAAAATATGATTCTCAAGTAATCAGGCCACCTTTTCAACGGAAAGAACGCATCACCATTTAACGTTCTGAAAATTTCCCTCCGTTGTTCAACTATCTCTGCTGAAGAAAGGTACCGTATTCTTTCCCGATACATTCTCAAGGCTGCCATAATGGAAGTTCGATTATATTGATGATAATACCGTTGCATCCACATTTATACTGTTTGAGATGTCTGATGTATAATCTCTTCTTAACATACTAATTGTATGACAATAGACTAAACCCCAAATATCACACCTACTACAAACTATAAACTTGACAGGGTTTCGTTGATTCCAGCGCGCCATTCAAAGAGCTATCAGACGCGACTAAAAGTTTGTTATCTGTTCATCTGACAATAGACTAAACCCCGAAATATCACACCTACCCCAAACAATAAACTCGACAAGCTTTGGTTAATTTCAGCGCACCATTCAAAAAGCTACTATCCACCTAAACGCTGTTATCATTTTTATCTCGCCAATTACGCAATGTCGTTCTGTGCATGACCATTCGGAGAACAGTCCCCATTTTGTGCAAAACGCGCTCAAAGTTTCCTTTTGTCAAAGTTTAAAAAAGGAAATCTCGATCCGTTGTTCGCGTTCGCCTTTAATTATGATGTGTGAGATTTCCAACCCGGTTGATTAAAAGAAACTATTCAGGCACCACCACCTTGCGTTTAAAAAAAGCCGACAGCTAGAGTCACGAAAAGAACCGCTGCTAAAGTGTCAAGTTTATTATTCTCACTTCATAGTCTTTATGGTTATTATATACAATACCATGCGGAGATCAACTTTACCTAAAAATTGAATGGTCATTATGGTAAGAAGGTAAAGCTACCTCTTCGAAACCACATTAATTTTAGAATGGCAATTGCGTATAATCAATGTGGTTTTCGGTCTTTTCTGTTTTGTCCAATTTAGATTTCTTTTTCATTCCATTTGAGAGACAATTTAGGTCGAATTGCAGCGAAAAGAAAAAGTTTATCGAGTGCCTCTCGGTTGCCATATAATGCCGCACAAAGTTTGGGCGCCCGCACCAGCAAACCGGAAAAAAATAATTGTTAATTGTATTGCCCTTTTTTAGGTGGCAGAAAACGGTGACAGGGAATTAAAAAAACACCACTTTTAGATTGAAGTGAAAAAAAAAGGGGAGCAGCAAGGTATTCACTAAGCTGTTTAAAACCTACAAACCTAGGTCCTTCAAACGTGTAAGCCCTGGCATTTTAACTCAAGAATTGGTTTTGTCATGTGCTAAAAAACCGCGGCCCTCGATTAAGCACTGCACTTGAGACACGATCAGTCCAAAAACCACTTGGGCATATTTTGAGAAAATAAATAGCCATACAAATTCTGCAATCGTAGATTTTAGTAAAAAACCAAAATCATCCGGCAATTTGTATTTAAAATCATTATTACTGAATATCAAATTCTGGCTAATACAACCAGTCGCAAAAGCATCTTTTCTAACAATTCATGTTAAATTAATCTCAGTGACAAAAAATGTTTTTACAAGTACCTCTTAAACTTTAACTTGTTTGCAACTTTTCGGATTAAATCCTAAATGCAAACAATCAATTACTTCAATAGCCAAGAGGCAAACTAATAACAATAGCAATTGTGTTATGGAAATTGGTTTTCGCCGACACATACACAACCCAACATTACATTTAAGATCACCTCATTTGATCCCTGTGTCATTTGGGTTCACTTCAAGCAGTCACCAACATGGCTCAGAGTAATAACCTGAGTTGCCTTGATAACAGACTTAAAGAATGTTACAAGGAGGACATTGACTGGAGCTTACTACCTCAAGAACTCAGAGAAGTAAGTGATATCCTGCCATCATAATATTACAGGTCTACAGTTGCGATAAGATGAATGAATTACGGTCTTTTCGCCTACTGTCTGTTCGCCTACTTCTAGAGTCGATTCGCTTATGTCCAATATGTAAGTTCACTTCGTGCTCAGACTCCCTCCTATGACAATCATTAATTCACCTACTTGACGTGCAATGTCGGAGTCAGTCGATTTGATATGTACTTGAAGCAGTGAATTCATAATACAATTGTAGTAGTTCTATCCTTATGTTTCAGTGTGGGAGCCTTTTTTGAGAACGAAGAATTTTAACACACCTTTTTCGTCTGCTGTTTTAGAAGGAAGAATATTTACACACTTTTTTGCGCCTTTTTTTCCTAGAACGAGGAATATTTACACACCTTTTTCGCCTGTTTGTTTGTGTTAGACTCTTCATTACGAGGTACTTGAACTGTCACATTCGACGTGTGCGAATTGACTCTAGATGTAGAAGAACAAACAGTACGCGAAATGACCAGTAAGCAAAACCACCAGTTACCAATGAAATACTAATAAAATATTTCGCCCGCAGGTTTGCAGGTTATTAGGCAAAGGCCTCAAGCAACAGGAAACCTCCATTTTAATTGGAATCCTTGTTCTGATATCATTCTGCATGGGTCGCGCAAGTTTGAAGGTCCACGCGTTCTGGACAGAGCCAATAATAATATGGATCTCATCTGTTATAACGACAGGTAAACTAATATATTTTCCTTTGATTGAAACTTGCTTTAAAGGAATGACAGTAACGGTACATTACGATTCGAAATAGTTCCATCATTTCTGCGAAAACCAAAGAAAAGACCAATACTAAGTTTAAGTAAATTACGCATCAACTAATACCTCTTTCGCTTAGCTTGTCGTGCGAGACACCAGGGAAAACGGCGAATAAATTAGCGTTGCATATGAAACCGTTTGAATCACTCTTGCAAGGCGTTACCTTGAAGTTTTGCGAAAATGCTAGCTAGCATCCCCCAAAAAATAATATAGTGTTTTGTTTGGCTAAGCTGTTAACTTTCAACTCAACTCTGAGCACCATTAGTCACCCTCATCTAACACGATGTCTAGGAATTATGTAAACTTTACATTTCTGCTGTTCATTAATATTTGAAAAACTTAATGCTCTGAACCGGACTTTCATTTGCTATTCATTTCCCTTAACTTTATCACTGCTATCATCTAAAATTTCTTCGCATATGGATAAACACTTAAAAGCTAAATAACTTATGTAAGTTTTGGTTTGAAACTCTAGATTTGACATCGTCACAATTTTTTGCACGCCATGGCATTTTTCATTTGAAATATATTCCTTGTCTTTCCCATATTAAGCAACCGGAAGCCTGGGGCGATTGACGCACAAGGCAACGAATAAAGCAACAAACTCTTTACAGTGCGAAAATCTTTTGAACAGCGGCAAGTAATCCCAAATTGCCGCACTGCAGTAGAGCGGTAAAAAAACTCTTCAATAATATGTTATTTGGAGGTTTTTCTTTAAATTCGCAGCATTTTAATAAGTTAAACATGATGTAGCATTTCGCATTTACTTACATGAAGTAAATTCGGAGTTTCATGTCAACCGCCATCTTTGGAAGCGATGCTTTAGGTTTAGTCTTTCTGATATTACTTGATGAAAAAACTTCAAGGCTTTAAAACTGAAGGAAACTTTTGAAATATTATAAACAAGTTTCAAAGATAAGGTAAGCAATTCGCAACATATAACATCGATTTGGCTCTAATGTTTGTCAGACTCACAAACATTAGAACGCTGAGACTGCGTATGCAACTTTAGATGTGGGGTTCATGCTGAGCAAATTTTCATGAAATCACATTTTTTCCCTTAATTAGAAACATTTTCATATGATTTATACTTTTGTCGGCTGACATTCATTCGTTTTGGAAATGACCATCGCTAATTGTGGTTATTGTGGCCACAGTGGAAACTCACGGTATGAAACTTTAGGTAAGCTTATGGGAAAAAAAAATTAATATCATTTTGGCAATTTGAAATGTCGGATTTCCCAAACCCAAATTTTGCATTGTTTATATTCTTCCCAGTTGTAGATATCGAATTTTTTAAATTTTGCTTTGTATGATGGAGAATGAAAACACACAGGCATTTTCAATAGCTGCTGAAAAAGTTACAATCCAAAAGAGATGCTATTAATACAAAAGATAAATTACTATGTTGGTGTGTTATAATGTCAGAAAGGATAGTAACTCAGTCATCGAATAAAGACAACCATTTGTGGAAAATTTGGTGAGATTAAAGTGAAATAACCGTATTTGTTTTGTTAAAATTGCAATAATGCACTTATCATCTGCTTCCTTGAGGGGGGGGGGGACCCTGGGCTGATGTGGGGGATTACGGGGACTTTGTGGGGACTTTGCAACAAATTTCAGCCTTTGTGGTGAGGGAAATGTGGGGACTTAGATTTTGCCCTGCTCTGCACACTCCTGCTCTGGGGGAGAATGTGGGGGCTTCCCTTCTGTTCAATCGAGAGGAGATTGGGAACGATCAATTGTTCGCTCGATGGATGATGACAAGACAGTCCGGATAGGTTTAAAACAGAATCTGGGGAATTCAGGACGGGAAGAAAGGTTGAAATTTTCACCAGTCTGCGGGCAGCCAATATAGTATTCAAGAAAAAATATTTAAAGTTCAATTTTCATCAGAATGCAAAGTCGGAGTGTTTGCTAACTGTTCAAAGAACAGAGCTCTCATGTCTCATGCATTGAGTGTGAGACTCGCACAAACAAATTCAATCTTACGCTCTCACGCGGAAACTATTCTCACGCATTTGAGATTCCTTGCTCCTTTGGTGAAGTTCCTTCATAATAAACTATGTTTTATGATATAATTTTTAATCATTGTTTGCTTTGCACTTGCTTGTACTCTTTTTATTCTTGTGCAGAGCCTGCGAAAAAAAAAAATTCTGGGATCTAAATACTTACTTTTAAAGCATGACATTTCTGCTCAGAATGAAGGAAAACACGTCTTAGCTACTTCCATTTTTCAAAATTTTCTGGTGGAGCATGCCCCCAGATCCCCCTAACAAAGTAACGCCTGTGGCGTCACAAAACAGCTGAGCTGTTGCACAACTCAGTCTTTGTCAAAAAATCAACTTGAGAGCTCTCAAAGACCCAATATATAGTTCTGAAGTGCATCTTCAAATTCAGTTGGGTGCTTGGCTTTGCCAAATACTGGGGACTTTGCAATAAAATATCCCCCATGGGTGGGGAAATACAAGAACTTTAAAATGCACAATTAGCAAAGTCCCCCAACAGCGTGGGGTCCCCCCCATCGGGGAAGCCGATGACAAGTGCATAACTTTGACTGGTGAAATTAGAGTAAAATATCCGTATTATTTTTTGGTTTTGTCAAAATTGCAAGAAATTTAACTAGTATCTTAATTACATGGCCACCATAATATGAACACTGAATGAGGATCCCCAATATATGGACTAAGCTTCTTTACTATAAATTTGTCAATAATATTGGAAATAACGCAAATGCATAATCTGTATTATGAATAGCAAATCTAATTACCATTGTAATAACAAAGCAAAACCACTGAAAGGAACACAGAAATTGTGCTAATTATATTAACAGACACTTACGTTAAAATTTTATCTTGATAGGAAGATGCAAGTAAACATTTCATGAATTTCTAAGTCAAATGTTAGACCTTGTGGCTGAAAAACTACATGAAAGGGGGCACAAACCCAAATTAATGGTGCTTCCTCACTGCACATGGGATAAATTTGGTGATCTGCTGGCTAATGGTGGAGGAAGGTGTCTGGGGCTATTTGATGAAATGATGTCATTCCTTGCCACTATGAATATGTACTCCTCAACCAAACTACAGATATCTGACACGCGTGAATATCAAGATTTCCTACAAATGTTCACTGGAAAGGCAAAATCGCGTGAAACAGGTAATAATTCAAAGCATAACTAATAATAATTAGTAAATATAACAGTTTCCAATTTTGTGTATAAATATACAAACTTAATACATGAGATTAAAAGACATTTCCTCATTTCAAAGTTTAAAAACACAACAAAGCAAAATCAGCCATACATAATTCTAATTCTGTTCATATACTGTAAACTTCTTATATTTTATATAACAAGTTGAAACTTTAAGTCAATATTTGTTTGGAACCCTGTATCATTTGTGGAAGTAAATGACTTTTCTAAATGTAATTGTTTCCTTATTACAGTTACTGGAAACGCAAATTTCAACATGCAGAGAACATCATTCACCTTCTTTGGTTTCACCCAACCCTACACTGCCCTTCCAGTAATAGAGGATGCATCTAATAATGCCAAAGGCTTTACTTCAAGAATTTTATGTTTTTTTTCCTGAGCCAGTCTTCTCAAAAATGAGAGAAACAATATTGACACCCAGTGAATGTGTTGTAGTGGAAACTTTCAAAGGACATCTTGGTAACTACATTTTGATTGTGTTCTATGTTCAATTTCTGAGTCTACAATATCTATTTCACAATTTTATTACTAGTATTGTGTCATTAATCAAAACAATTATTGTTATAAATACTACTCTTGTACAGTCTTCAGACAAAGTTTGGTGACAAAATGAGTCAAAGAAAAATAAACAGTTTTCAATTAGTTTCACATTACACAAATTCTCCATAAATTTCTTTTTAGAAATGGAGTAAACTGAGCTTCATCCTTTTTATCATTGCTATGTGTTTATCAGCCTTTTTGTAATTTATTCTTCTATTCAACTAACCAGAATTTGATTATGTAACAGGGCTGAAAATAACGGCCGCCTAGTTGCCGGTCAAGATGACCCGCCAAACTAATTTTAGCTCGGACACACCTCGTTTCTGGCTGGTCAATTTCTTTTAATACAGTATTGTAGCCCCTTGCCCCTATGCCTCAAGACTAAGAAGATAAGCCAACTCATTTAATAAATACGTAACAGCATTTTTGTGGAATAAATTTCAAATCTGACTCCTTATTTTGGCAATTCTTAGTTAAGTTAAAATGATAGTGCTTACCACTTGTTTATCACAGAGCTCTACCAAAGTTCGAGTCATCTTGATTCAAACGAATCCACAGTTTCTTTAGTATTGTGCATAGAATTCAATCACACAATGATCTTGAAATTGGAATACTTGTTTAGCAAGTAAGATTTGTTTGTCAGTACTGAAGATAGAAAAGAGGGCAGCAGTTTTAGCACCACGGACGCCAAGCGGAAGTTTCATTTCTCTCCTTTGGGATAGGTTACCAACTTTTTGTCCATGACAATAACTTTCAAGGGCTAAATTGAGGACTTTCCAACTCATATAAGTAATCGAGGACATTCTTAAAACGTACTTGGTTCCAAACCTCTTGTTTATTTTTCGGGCGCCTGCGTCACTTGCATACCCATCCGGCAATGCCTGTTGTATCTTTCACGTTTCATTGTTAAATGTAAACAATAGTTGCAGTTCATTGGAGCTCACATTTCTGGAATCAGGGAATCAGCAATTGAGCATATTTTTAGTGAATAAGTGAATAACACAGATTGTTTTTACATTTAAATTATGTTATTACATTCAATTTTGACCATCAATGTGACCAGCAAGTCAAATGTTTGACCGATCAAAGCCTCAATTAGACCGGACATTGTTTGTTGACCGGCCGGTTTTTCAGCCCTGATGTAAAACAGAACACACCTCACCATAGAAGGTAAATTGTTTCCTGAAAACTCACCAATAACCCCTCTATAAGAGATTACTTTACATGTAATTGCTCCTTTGAAATGGCACCGATGTTTTAATTACAGCAAAAAACTCTCATTTTAGTTGATATCCTATCTGAATTATACATTCATGGGGAGACGACATACCATATTGAAGAGAGTGGAAAAGTGAAAACAGTTTCAGTCAACCGTACTGAATTTCATCTGTCAGAAGAAGCCCAAGCCGGGTATGAATCCCTCCATGATGAGTGGGAGGTGGAAATTTGTAAAAAACACCCACATGATCCTCTGATTGCAGGTACAATATTAGTAAGTTTCATACTAAACACTAACAAGTTCATCATTCTTAAGTACTTATAAACTCAGACCGATTTTGCCCCTAGTTTGGCATTTCTAAAAAATCAACTAGTTATTAGCCCAATAGTTTCAACAATATTAAACCAACTGAACTTCACATTCAAAAAAAAGGTAATAAATTTCATAACATTGGTACCATTAATTTAACACTATTACATTACAACATTCCTAATTGTCAACAATAATTTGTAGGTATTTATTCACGTGGTAAAGCACATGTCCTTCGCCTATCAGTCCCAATCCAGCTATTGTCCCTTAACGAAACGAACTATACTTTCAGTATACACATTATGTACATGGAGTATACTACACTGGGTATACTACAGGTATACTATGTGTATAGTTTTAGTATACACATGATGTGTACTTTTTGTATTAGTAATTTGGAACACCTTGAAGTATACAAACAGTATACTTCACAAAAAAGCGTATACTTACAGTATACACCTTTTGTACCCAGAAAACACCACAAGAGGTATACTTTTTGTATACATATATATTAAGTATACTTTTTGTAGAATTGAGGTTTTCTGGTTTTCTTCAGTATTGCTGGCATCAAAGTATACGTTTTGTATACCTTTATATATAACATGGAGCAAATCTATATGCGGCAAACACAAATGTCATTATGACCGCTAACAGAGATTTATTTTCATTCTAAAAAAGACAATACTATTAGTTTTAAAAATATGTCAAAATTAATAAATGTACCAAAAGGCTGCTACATTTTAAAATATATTCCAAATTTTTACGAATAACAATTTCATAACTATCAAGGATCAAGGAAACAATATTTGCAGTGTTGGAACTTTCATAAAACATTGATCTTGTTAAAAAAATTTAAAACAAATTTACTATTCATTGTGAAAATGCTTTTATCAGGGCCAAGTTCTAGGCCAATCTCTCTTCAGTATAAAACGTACTGCATAACATTATTTTCAAAATGTCCAACATCATTACAAAGGGAGTGCCATGATTTTCAAAACATCATAAAAATTGAAATTGTGGTATGTATGAGCTAAAGTGAGAGAACCCCACAACAAAGAACAAGAAAACTATACTGAATTGTATACTTGTCACAACTACTAATGTAGTGCAATCTGAAACTGGGCCACTTAAAAGAAAATTGACCAGGTAATGTTGAGATTATAATAAAGCCTGGAGGCTATATACATGCTCTTCAAACTTCAAGCAATTCATTCTTGCTAAGAACTACAGAAAACTTGTTTCACATCAATTTGTATTTTACATGCATGAACTCCGCCATATTTGCCTTAATTTACTCTACAGATCCATCTTTGATGGTAAAATGTATTGATTTGACTAAAACAAGTTAACTTCAAAACTTGTCCAATGATGTTTTCATCAGGTAACAAAAATGTGGTTATATTTCATTATTCTCAATTAACATTTTGATTGGCTAGTTTTCTTCTGTGTACCCAGTTGCACTACCATAACAACGAGAATAATTAGTTTTGTACATTTTTTCTTTCTCTTTTCTAAGACTGTAACAAAAATGCTTTTATACAGATTGCCCTCTTCTAGCTTTACGTGATTCCATCGCACTCAGCTTGTTCCGCAATGCGATCTTAATTGCTGATGCTGATGGGCAACTCTTGGCTTTTTCTTTCATAACAAAGCCTGCAAAAGAGTTAGAGACCAAAATTAATTAAAATAAGCAAAGTACTCATTTTGACAATCACATTGGAATTCAAGAGCAAAATCACTACACTAATACACTTATCAATGTTAAGCCAGGCATAGGAGGGGGATTTGATGTTACAAGTCTGCCCATGGTAAGGACTTTTTGATCATTCGTTGAGTTTTTTTGACCAACAATTGAATGACCCTGGAGTGAGGAATCTGCACTTTTTTCCCCAGGATGACTTCCCAGGGGCTGGATATTTAAACAGAAAAACTGATCTGATTTCAAATCCTCCGCCTATGCCCGGCCTCCCCCCCCCCAGCTGCTTAACATTGATAGGTGCCTAATCGATGCATTTAAAACCACACATTTAAGTTTATGTTTCTTCTTCAATAAATTATTAATATGGTTACACTATGTACTTTTTATTGCTAATTTCTGACCACTGGTACTTCCCACCTGAGGAAGTGGAACGAAAAAACTGGGAGAACAGAATGCTTTGTGTTTTGACAAAATGCAATTTAAAGATTAAAGGGGAAGACTGTGCTAGCAACTTGTCTGGATGTTTATATTTTAACATACCTATAATGCTTTCAATAACATCCTTCTTAGGATGTGGCTTGCCATTTGCTCCAGTCAAGTTCATCCCCAATAACTCGTCATTAGTATAGAAACAGTTCAGCAAGAAGGATGCTGCTGATTTAAATGATGGCTTGGCAACTGCCTGCTGAATTAGATTCTGAAAGATGTAGACCTGGGCTCAACTCTACCATCTGTGGAAATATATATGTACAAAAAAGAATGATAATAATGAGTGCTTGGCAGTATAACACAACATACCCAGTTGCTTAAAGCTGTTTTGAAAAAAAATGATGCTTATTCAGGATACAATGTTTTTTTTTAATTTGTTTCTCTGTTATAACAGCATTTCCACTGCAGATGCTAGGCTTACAGTTTGAAAGTCACAGTCAAAGTGTAAGACAAAAAGGGATTTACAGTAATTCACATAAAGACTATAAAATGGAAATCCATTCTGTCAGGACTAGAAGGGAGTCAGTTATAAAGTTATTGACTGGAGGATTGTAAGACACTGCGTTTCCTTTCGATCAAATGAAGACGATTACCTTAAATCTTTCTGCCAGAACAGAGTTGATTTTCCCTGGTCTTGGAGGATCAGAACCTGTTGTAATGTAAAAATGAATTTATGAAATCACACAGAGTGTGTTTCTTTGGAAAAAAGGGCCTGCAAAATAATGTCCAATTCTTTGAGAAGCAAATCACTATAATATTATCTAGAATATGGAAAATAATCAACTATCATTAAATACTATTAATCAACATTCAGTTATGAGGCAGAAAATAAAATAGGATAACCATAATTACCTTGACCTTGGAATTGTTTCATTTGATTCTCCAGGTCCATAACTCTTCTTTTCAATCTTCTGCATGACTCACAGGTTTCATCTTCATCACTCTCTGGTGGTTCAAGCACTAAATTTCTCCTGGGGCATTTTCCACCCACTGTGGGTCTGGATCCTTGTTGTTTTGGTAGCGCAGAGTTTGATGGTGTGTATATATCTGCATATAAGTTTGCCTGCAATGATTCACCGACTGTTGATAGAAAGGGTGCTTCGTGTGGTGGCTGTATTGGCGTTATAGGTAGTGGTTGAACTCCTCCTGGACTGCTGCCCTGCAGTGATGCCAAGGTGTTTTGGAGCTGTTGAATTGTCAATTCTGGGCGTGGTGTAGAACTCTGTAATTCTGTTATTGTGTTTCGTAGTTGGAGAGTAGGATTATGTGGTCTTGCTGGCATTCTTGGCTGGGAAATGTTGCTGGCATTCTCATTGCTTGTAAGGTCAACACATTCCCTTACAACATCAGAAGTGAAGGATATCGAATCTCCACTTTCTCTGCTACTTACAAGAGCAGTCATTTGCTCAACTAATGTGTTATTCCGTTCTGTGAGGGCTTTCCTTTCTTTCTCTTTCTGCGCATTTGCTTTATCTCTTTCAATGCGCTTTCGTTCTTTCTCTGCTGCATCCTTGTCCTTTTCCGCAGAGGTACGTACTTTCTTTTTTGGCTTTGTGTTTTCTTTGCTATTCTTTTTTGTGGGTTCATCTTTTGTCTTTTTCCCAGTAGACTTTTGTTTTTTACTTGGTTGTTCATCTTTTGTGGAATAAAAACAAGGGTAAGTTAATCTGTCCACCAATGGACCACACAAATCTGACCATATTAACACAGTTCTTTAATAAAAAAAATGACTAAGCTTCTGTTCCGGCCAAAAGAAAATAGCTGTTATAATGGGGTGGCTGCAAGGCAGGGTTTCACTGTAACAGTTGATGTCTGTGTAATTTAGTTAGCATCAACACAAAATACATGATATTTATCCTAAACACAGGGTTTGTACTCTTTCTTGGACTAAAAATTCAAGAATTTTTCAAGGACATTCCAGTGCACAATTCCACTTTTTCAAGGACTCCACTAAAAAAATGCCATTAGCATCTGATACTAGATGCTTGGGTCTAAAGGCCGAGACACACGATGCAACAAATCGCTGCGACACATCACGGCGAAAAGTCCCCTTGTCTGCACTAATCCTGCGACAAGTAGCTGCGATAAGAAACTTGTTCGGTGCACGTAATCGATTTTGGAAGAGAGGAAATGTAAACTAGTTCAAATTTAACAAACTAACTGATGCTTCCTCATTGGTTGATTTAAATTTTGTCGCAGCGACTTGTCGCAGATTCGTACACACAATGCGACAAGGCTGCTTGTGCTTACTTTGTCGCTGCGATCTGTCGCATGAATTCAAACCAGTTTGAATTCGTGCGACAGATAGCAGCGACAAAATTCTGTCGCGGCGACAGAAATTTTCACATGTCACATGAGGCGATCGGTTGCAGCAACCTGTTGCGGCGATGTGTCGCAGCGATTTGTCGCATCGTGTGTCTCGGCCTTGAGAGATAAGTGCCAGATTTGTTGAAGTCTACATCTTTTCTAGTTCTTCCACTAATTGGAAACAGTCAAACAGCAAATTTTAAGGCTTTTCAAGGACCCAATATACTTTACACGGACTTAATTTTTCATGCCTTGAATTTTGACTTTCAAATGCAAGAACTTTCAAGGTACATGCAAACCCTGAAACCCTTATATCTTCAGTACCTTGTCTAAATCTTAGATCAGGATTAGGTGGCTGGAGGCTCAACTGTTTTACAGTTACCAGAATGTGTTTTATTTGAAAGTTCGGTCATATACATAACAACTCATACCATGATTTGTTTCATATCCTTCCAGTCTTTTGTTCTTTGTTCTTTTCCTTGATCCCTCACTCTCTTCATCCACTTGAACAGTTTGGCTTACTTCTTGGTCAACAGCAGCTTTTGCAGACTTCATGTTTTCTGTAAAAAATGTCATTTGATTATGAGTTAAGACTTTGACCTTTGGGAATTCTCCTAAGTGACCACCTCGAAAATGTCAGAAAAAGTGGTCGTAACTAGAGCTGGTTGCTTACAAAAATGAGCTCTCGTAAGCGACCGCATGGTAAAACAATGGAGGATGGTGGCTTACAAGAGCTTCAGAAACTCATTAATAGCTCGTAAGGAAAAAACAAAAGAACTTAAAATGTTTAACGAGTGTCTACACATCTGATATAGACAAGGCTTAACTTTACGTTCAACTTTTAGACCAGAATACCCATTAGCTCAGTGTGCAGTTTTATTGAAGTGTTGATTTACATGTAAACCCTCTGAGTGGTCACTTACAGGAGCTTAAAAAACAAAGGCAAAGTCCAGTTGGGTAATTCCAAGAGTGGCCCCGGTCGCTTACAGGAGTGGTCGTTTACAAGAGCTTTTCATTACAAAGTTTAAGTCACAGTTCAAACGGGGATTCACAAAGGTGGTCATAACTAGAGCTGGTCGCTTACGAGAGTGGTCGCAAGGAGAGCTTCAACTGTATGCTGACATTGTCACTTCAATGCCAGCTAGCTAGTGCTGCTTGCAGTGCTTTCAATAGGACGCTGCACCTACTGGAGCTTCAGCAGGTATTCTGTTCTGAATCATGGGCAATGATGTTAGAAGTTTTCAAACACTGGGTAGTTGTTACGGCGCAGCTGTCATATTGCTCTCCAACAGGTGCTGCATCAGCTTCAGTTTTATTAATAGCACTGAGCTTAATTGCTTTGCAATGTAATCCATCTAAAATACTTTGATTCAAGACTTTCATTTGCAAAATTTGGGAAAGCTGCAAAAAGATATGTTTAACCTGGTGTACGTCCCACGAATGATACATAGGATAAATATTATCTTGGGCTCATAGTCCACTTGTTAAATATATATAGCTAAGGCATCTTCTCAAATATTAAAGTTAATGCCTTACCATGAAGAGAGAGAATCTGGCCTTGCCAAATTTCTCCATTGTACTGCATCTTCACATTTGCTCCAACATCTGCCTGTCCTCCATCAACTGCCAGTTTCTTTACTGAAATGGCTTCAATCTGTTGACCGTTTGGTCCGTTCCATTCGACCACCACAAAGTCATTTGGTCTTACCTGCAGGAGTGAAAAACAATAGATGATTTAAGTTTACAAAGAATGCAAAGCGCTATGTGGAAGAAATCATTCCAAATTCAATGCTTATTGATCAAACATATTATCTGTTCAACTGGAAATTTCAACGGACAGAACAAACTGACTACTATAGAACCTTTCTGATCTAACAGAGTAGTAAATCATGAGGGGCAAGGGTTGACGAATAATGATGGCCGCTCCACGCATTTGTTGCGCCTGCAAATTGCTTCAGCATTTTATGCCTTGGAAGGCACAAGAAAACTAGAATGGAGTCAATTGTCCTAATGCCTATAACATTACAGGTAAGAGAGTTTCCTTTAAAATTTACATTGCAAGCTTATGTAAATCGCGCATAGTCATAATTTTTCGATAAACATTTTTAAACCTCCCTTTTCGCTCGGTTCTCAGTGAAAGTGACAACTTGTTCGTTTCAACATGGCCTCAGAAGAAGTCACGTTTTCACGGCATTAGACAACGTTCGTTCTCGCCATACACCTTTTTGAATTAACTTTAGTTTTCTTTTCAGATTGTACGGTCAAGTGAAAGGGTGAGATATTTTTCCAAGATGAAAACATTTCCTTTTAGTCGTTGATTTCTACTTCTGGGCGAAACGATGTGGGCGAAACTGGTTATGGGCGAAACTCGTTATATTCGGATGGAGTACTATGAATAGATTTCCAGACAAGCCTCACCTTAAAATGTGAAGAAAAGTGCTTTAAACCAGCTTATTTGTTATATGCTTTGTGAGGGAAACAATATAAATTTACTCACCATGCTCCTGAATGTTCAATAACGCCAATGAAGAAAAGAAATATTGCTTGACCAGCCACGCACACACGCTCAAAAGCCCGCCAAAAATGCCAAAAGGACGCCAACGGACTGAGCATGCGTGGTTCATTCTCGGCCATCAAGGACTGGGAACTAGTTTGAAATACGAAATGGCGGCTGAAAACGTTCAGGGAGAAAGCATCTCAGAAAATGTTAAGAAGCGAAGGGGTAGTTACTTGTCTTACTTATCAAATCCGTCAGTAAAAGTTCCTAGAACATCAAAGCATCGTCAGAAACTCTCTAAAGATTGCGTTTCTTTTGAAGACAAAGCAAGTGGAAACAGTTGTCAGACCTGCATCGACAACGATTGTAGTGACTACTCTGATCAAAGAGACGATATTTGTCTGGAAGATTGTGGAAGTTTCGACCTACTTGAAGGGTTTCTGTCGCAAAAAGAGACACAAGTTGATGCCCAGGACCAACTTGCAGATGGATCTTCGGTGAATGGAACTGTCAACGAGCTTTTTTGCAGTGGACTTCATGAAGGTGGTTCAAGTGACTACACGTGCACGTTTTCAGAAGTTCAGCATTTCTCTGATGATCCAGCGCTTGGTGCTAGCCAGATTACTGAGGATTTGGATGAAAACAGGATGGATGAACAACTGGATACTGACGAAAACGACAGTGTGGATAACTTTGTGAAAATTACCGAGCTATCCTCTTCTAATGACTCCCCCTTGTACGCTGGCTCACCTGTTACATTTTCTGTTAGCTTACTGTTGATCATCACCTTTGCTATGAGGCACAATTTAACTGGATTGGCTTTGGCTGACCTTTTGACGTTGATAAATGTGCACCTCCTTGTACCTAATTGCTTTGCAAAATCGACTGCTGTTCTAAATTGCTTCTTTCGACAGCTTAAAAAGCCTATCGAATACCATTATTACTGCAGTTTCTGTTATCAGTATATTGGACTGCAAAAGATCTCTTGTTGCTCCAATAAGCACTGCTTAAAGGATTTCAGCAATAAATGTGCACTGGCATACTTCATCGTCTTACCACTGGTTGTACAGCTTCATTCATTGCTGGCAAGTATGTATTTATGATACACACTCTACTAGATAATTGATACAAATATTATAAACTATCCATGGTGCATCAAGCTCCTTTTTTACTCAAACGTGTCAAAGGTTGATGTTTTGCAGTGAGTCATCATGCCATTTTTCAAACCAAGCCAAAACAAATTATAATTTTTAAGTGGTGTGTAATTTTAGAAATCAGGCATTTTTTTTGATGGTTGATGTTTTGCAGTGAGTCATCATGCCATTTTTCAAACCAAAATAAAACAATAATTAAGTTATAATTTTAAAGTGTGTTGTTTGAAAGAATCCTTTTGAACCTCTTTCTTTTGTAAAACTTATGCATTTCATTTTGTTACGTTTAATAAGACCTATAATCTGGTATCATTTTATTCTTTCTGAGGGCCCGAGGTTCCTGACTTACTGCAGTATCCTGTAAAAAGACAGAAACAGAAATCAGATGCCATTGAAGACATCTTTGATGGACAGCTTTATAAGAAGCACTTTGGAAAAGATGGATTCTTAAGGGGTACATCTGCACAGGAGAAACAAACACAAGTCCATTTGTCTCTTCAAATAAATACAGATGGTGTTGCAGTATTTAGGTCCTCAAAATTCTCCATATGGCCAGTATATTTTACTGTCAATGAATTGCCTCCAAACTGCAGGTAAATTGATTAAGGTTCTTGGTGTACATGTATACCAAACCAGTGGACAGTTGTATAGTTTTCGTATGGGGGTGGGTGGAGCATGTTCTGATTACTTACTAAAACTCGATACATCAAGTGTTTGTATATACCAGCTTAGTGGCCTTGGTATTTGAAGCTATCTGATTGGTCACTATCTCAGGATATTTAACATTAGTCGCCTAGGAGTAATAATGACTACTTGTCTTTAAGAAGTAGAAGCCTTCCATATTCACTGACAATTCTAGCTTAAAAATTATCTAGAGCCTAAAAAGTTTCATCTTATAAATTTATAGGTTTGTAAAAAGCATGGTGGCAGCCATGTTTGTAGCAAACATTGTGCTAGTTACCGGTAGTACTGATGGATTGTGAATTTTGTACTCAGCATAATACTTAATGATGAAGGATAGAGCTGATCACTGGTAAATGCCCGAGTTTGTTGCATCTCTATCCAACCAATTTGGAGGAATTGTCATTAGATTTGCAAGGTTATTTGGAAAGATCTTCTTGCCCATGAAAAAACTATTTAATTGACATTTATGTGAGGAAATGATTTGTAGTGCCAAGGTTTACAATTCCCTTACTTCCACCTTTCTATATTATATGGTATGGTACATATATGGTATTTACCTTCATAATCTCCAGCTGCCACAACAGTTATAGCAAAATTTATCATACCTTGTTTGCAGGCAGCAGAGGAAGTACCGTCTGTTTGCTGGTCTTTGGTTCGGTGTTTCTAAGCCACATTTCCAAACATTTATGCAGCCATTTGCAACGACACTAAATGATTTATTCTTTAGAGGTAAGGTTAATATTACTGTCAGTTGGCCATTCACATATTTTCTTCATTGTAAAAATGCAAACCAATCCAAAGAAATAATCTTGTTTGAGTACAACTGAAACTTTTATGAAATGATCATCCAAGAATGTTACATTTTTATTTATGGGATCTTGTTATTTTGTTACACAGGGATTCCAGTGAAACTGAAAGATGAGGAACGATTACTTCGCTGCATTTCACTGCTGGGCACATTTGATGCTCCTGCAAAGTGCCTTTTTCAAGGAATTTTGCCAGTTTAATGCCTTCCATGGTTGTCCCTACTGCCTGAGCCCTGGTAAAACAGTTCAAACAAGCAGCAAAGGCCACACTCATGCCTATCCATTTGATGACAACAATCTTAGAACTGGTCATGGGGAACCTAGGACACATGAACAGACATTGAAGTTTGCTGCTGAAGCTACTAAAAAAAGTGCACAAAATGGTATTCAGAATAGCGTGAAAGGGGTTAAAGGATATTCCTGGTTTATGTTTGTACCAAAATTTGATATAATTAGAGGAGTAGCCATTGACTACATGCACAGCACATTGCTTGGTGTTGTCAAGATGTTGCTTACTCTTTGGAGTGACAAGTCCTACAAAGGAGAGCCATGGTCTGTCTGTAGCAGAATGAAAGAGATTGAAGAAAGGTATTTGAAGATTGGTCCCCCTTCCTGCATCACTCGTCTTCCAAGAAGCCTGTTAGCCAACTTTGCGCATCTTAAAGCATCAGAGTTAAGAACCTTCCTGTTGTTCTACTCGATTCCTTGTTTGTATGGCATTCTTCCAGAACAGAACTTTAAGCACTACATACTCCTTGTCGAAGCCATTTATCTCCTTCTCCAAGATTCAATCTCACCCACTGACATCATCAAGGCCTCTGCTTTGCTAAAGCATTTCTGCATCAGGATGAAGGAGCTGTATGCGGCACGTTATGAAACATTTAATGTCCACTGTTTGCTTCATTTAACAGAGAGGGTGATGGATCTTGGCCCTTTGTGGACTCATTCTTGCTTTTGCTTTGAGAATTTCAATGGGGAATTAAGGAGCCTGTTCCATGGAACTCAAAGTATTGAAGAGCAAATTGTGCTAGCCATCAGTGTGCAGCAACAAATTCCTGAACTGGTTCCGCTACTTGAAAATGGTTCAAGTTGTCAAGAGTTTTACGAACGCTTGTCCAGAAAACGACACCTTGTTTACAAGAAAGAGAAGCTTTCAGATGATAGTAAATATAGCATTGTGGGAAATTTACAAAATTATCTTCTTGCTGCCACAGAACGAGCAGTGGTTGAATCCTTGGTGGGACCAATTGAACAAGTTCATCAGTTTCAGAGGTTACTTGTTGGGGAGCAGCTGATTCATTCCAAGTCATACAAGAGCATGACCAGAAGGAACAACTATACTGTTGAATTCACACCTGGCAGTGGAAATCCTTCACCTTGTTATGGACACATCTTGTTTTATACCAAGATTTATTTGCAATGTCCAAATCCTTCATTTTGTAATGACAAATGCAAATGCAAAAAACCAGTTTATTATGCCTTGATCAATGTTCTGAAACCTAACAAGAACCTTGTTATTGCTAATGATGTTTACACTGGTGCTACTGTTCCACATTTGGTTCCCGTTGTCAGGAGTGCCAATTGTATTACTGCCATTCCAGTGGAGGACATTGTTCAATTATGCTTTTACATTGACTGTGGATATGATTGTACTTCCTTTGTGGGAATTTTTCCTAATCAGTATGAAAAGGACTGAAGTGCTTACAGAACAGGCCTGTATGGAGTTGCTTACCAAGGGTGACATTGATTAAGGTTTCGGCCACAAATAAGTATTGGTAATGCATTTTTACCATAACAGCAAAAAGATGGTGCATCAAGCTACACCCTTGAACTAAATTTTGCCATAAGACTGGTTTACACTTACATCTTGATATAAGAATTCTAGACTCATCAATGTTCTACACATGTACTTGCTCAGAATGGAGGTTTTATGGTAATGATATGAAAGTGTATCTTTGGAGAAATTGTGTATAGTGTTGTAAAATATCTAATTTTTTTCAAATTTTGTCATTTATACAACCTACATGTCAGACAGTACTGGCAGTGTATACAATAAATATACCTCTTGCTGAAAACCAGGTAGAATGTATGACTTAGCTTTCTATAGTATTTGGGACAATAACATCAATGCATGTATACAAAAATTAAACACCACAGTCTTAACATAGCTGTAATGTATACACAAAGTATACAACACAGAGTTGATGAGGGTGTGTAGTATACACACAGTATACATCATAGCCTTGATGCAAGAGTGATATATACAAATAGTATACATCAGTGTTGAATCACAAGACGAAATTTTGCTTGAAGTATATTTGATGTATACTAAATATATACACCAAAGTAGTGAGGTGCAAAAAGTGTATACTCTTTGTATACAAAAAGTATACTAATCATGCTTCAATTTTGATAAGGGGTTAAATGCACTTGAAAACTTGGATGAGGTGTGTATAATTATCAATGCAAGTAAATACACTATTAAGCTGGTTTTTAAATATCACACATGAACTATTTCAAATATACACTGAGCAAAAAGGTCATTCAATTGTAGAATCAGCAATGCAAGCATGCCAATGATGCAGACAGTCAAATTACGGATGATGAAAACAACAAGACAGTGGATGAAAATGCCAGTCAGGTAAAATACCGATATCCAATCCAAAAAGGTAAAAATAATCGCACAACCAGACAACTTGGAACGAATTCAAAAATCAACATTGCCATCAATCTCCAACCTCACCATGATAAACTAATCCACATACTAATAATCAAATGGGTCATTCAAATTCAGATTATGCAATGCAAGCATGTAAGTGTTGCACAAACTCAAGTTACTAATGATGAAAACAACAAATCAGTAGATGACGACAGTCAGGTAAATTGCAACAATAAACAATCTCAAATATCAACTATTAATCATGTGCACAAACAGATAAATTCACCATATTCAATTCTCTACTTGCACAAATCCCATAATACACCTCTTTCTCTCCCCCCCCCCCCCCCTCACAAAAAAAAAACAATTTGCATAGGCATTGTGTTAGATTACTCTTGGGACATGTTCCTGTTCCGGGAGAAATTGCAAAACAATGAGTATCCAAAATTTTGGGGGGTTAGAGGTGCATCATGGTTTTGTGCAAGTACTGGTAGTTTTTTATCCAATTGCCAGCTGTCTCCAAACTCACCATGAAAAACACCCTCACATTTTAATGGGTTTGAATCCTTTATCTGTTTGTGCACTATATAGTATAACAAGACTTGTTCAACTTCAAATGAGATTTTATGTTTTTGATTTTTCCAAAATTGCTAAAGAAAGAGACAGTGTCCCTTTAAAACAAATAATGCAATCATGATCCTATGAATATACAAGCAGCAACTGCAGTGTCCTCCATCCTATTTACCACAATGACATCATGATATTTAACCCATTTTCATTTTACTAGGTGGATGAGGATTCAGGTTTTTAATATCAAACTTGAACTATTTCAAATATACACTGAACAAATGGTTCTTTCAATTTTAGAATCAGCAATCCAAGCATGCCAATGATGCAGACAGCCAATTTACTGATGATGAAAACAACAAGACAGTGGATGAACATGCCAGTCAGGTAAAATAGCGATATACAGTCCTAAAAGGGAAAAATAATCACACAACAAGACAACTTGGAACAAATTAAAGTTTGTTGGTCCCCAATTGGCTTCCTCCAAGATATGATTCTCATGTCATCAGGCCACTTTTTCAAAGGAAAAAACACATCACCATTTAACATTCTGAAAATAAGTTTAAATCCTTTATCTGGTACTGCACCATGTAGTATAACAGTACTTGTTCAACTTCCAATGAGATTTATATGTAATTGACTTTTCCAAAATTTGTTAAAAAAAGAGACAGTGTCCCTTTAAAACAAATAACACATGATCCTATAAATATACAAGCAGCAACTGTGGTGTCCTTCATGACATCATGATATTTAACCCCATTTTCATTTTACTAGGTGTCAAATGAGGATTAAGATGAAGACAGCACACTTTCCAATACTGAACACACGGAAGATTATGATGCAGTGCATGAAACTGATCCATTTTCGCCACCACCGACCATAAAAGCAAAAGCTATAAAAATGGCACATTCACTGGTGAAAACAAGTCTCACCCAATTATGTAAGTGCACTATAAAATTTTTCTTCAAAGTAAACTTTCTCTCCCCCAGATAGTATTATGTTTTGAACCCTTTCCGAATACCCACCCCTAGAAATTACTGTGCACAATAAGTATAAGGGAAAACCATAACACTTTCATAGACTTTTTCATAACAGTTTTGACAAACCTCAACTGACCATAACAATTATTTCCAATATCAAACAAACACACTATAAACCAGATTTGCATAACACCATTACCCTAATGGACAATTTTCTCAAATAATACATAGCTAGCAATGAGTTAATTACTTATAAAGATTAAACATGAATAAACATATGGCAAGTAACTAAGCCACCTTACCAACCAGTGAAATTGAATTTACACAAGTTAATGCAAGACTGAAACTTTTATCTCCCTAACCCATTTTTTTTTCCTTAAAGGCACCCTTAATGATAAAAGCCATGTATTCCAAACATCATCAGTAACTCCACATGAAATCCAAACAGACAATCCGTCAAGTACAATTCCGTTGAACAAACTCTACACAGCAGTATTAACTACTCCAGGTCCAATTATAAGCTTCACTCAGCTGAATTACAAAGGCCTTTTCCGAAGACATAACGTCAACAACCAGACAGGGAAACAATTAATGCTGAGAGTTGTGGAGGAAATTTCTACATTGGAATTAGGGCATGTGGAAACTTTCATAATCCCTGGAAACAAATCCCAGGTGAGTTAATTTTACTTCTTGCATCTTCTATCATAGCTAATAATACACATGAAAAATATTACTCGATTCTGATTGGCTGAGAGCAGTGCAGTTCAAGTGCAACACCAGTGCAAAAAGTGTATGATTACCTATACTAATTGATCTTGGTATAAAGCAAATATAATCAAATAGGTATCAGTCCCATGATCAGTAATTTTTTTCCCATTGTTATCAAAAAGGCCCATACCCTAATCTACAATCATGCAATTTATCGCAAGATAATTCCAATAAACAAACTTAATATCTGCACTATATACAGGATTTCTTGTGCATTGTTAATTCTTATGAAATGTATCAGTCATATGACTAGTCATTTTGGTTACCATGATTGTTAGCAAAAAGCCCGTTTATCTTTAAGAATGCCAATAATCACAAAATAACAACAATGATGCTTGTTATCTGAAAAAATTTTCTCTGAATCCGGAACGAAGTGATTTAATTGCCACCAAATGTCACGAATGGATATGGTCTGTGATAAATTTCATTTCAAAATCCATGTTGATGCTTGGTGCAACAAACACTGCATTCCATGTACACATGTGCAAATTTGGAGGTATTTATGTCTTTTAATACATACCATAAAACAGCAACTCATTTCGATGAGCAGCAATAACACGATTCAATATAGAGCACCGAGATTGTTGACCAAATTTCTCTTCAAAGCATTTACAGAGGTTTTCAAGAACAAACCCCATTAAAAGTTACTAATAAAAATATCATACACTTTGTACAATAGGTTTATTTCTTTAAGAAGAAAAATATCCCTGAAGACCGAGGAGAAGCAATGGAATTTGCTAAAAAATTGGCAGCAATAGGCCTCTCCCTGCCAAAATATCAAGCAGCTTACACACAAGCAAATGAAGAGAGGTAAATATTATAGTTGTGCAATAATATCCATTTGTAACTGAATTGTACTTAATATCCAAAAATAAGTGCCAAAAAAGTACTTATATAATAACACCTGGGTGGGCAACAGGTAACCTATATAAAATAAACGTTACAATACAGTAGTCCATAATGAGGACAATCTATCACATGATTGTCAGTTTATTTCAAACGATAGTTTAAAAAAATAATCCAACTTATTGAATGAACTCTAACCTTTAAGAACAATGATGCTAACATTCAAACCACCCAATTTAAACCTTTGACATTGACAATAACATACCTTTCACTTGCATGCACTATTTTCCAGTGTATTGTAATTACAATGATTTCCAAAGATATTTATTTCAATCTGTTTCATTCACAGTGACAAACATAATGAAGATTATGAGAACAGAAAGAATGGGGTACCTGCCACTTCCTCCCCAAGAAAGAGACCATGCGTCGATGAAATTTCAGCATATTTAAATATTCCTTTGAAGAACATTTCAAAATCTCCCCTAGCAAACAATTGCTATTAAAGTCATTGCTATATTGTTTTCCACAAGACCTTACCAAAATAATTGCTTCAAATCCCTTTTGTAATTAATATTGTTGCTACAACAGATAGATAACAAACAAAATTGACAAGCCACTAATTATGTGTCAATCAAAAGTAAACACAAAATGATCTAACTATAACATTACAATTTCTCAAAAAAACAACTAAAAACATCTTTCTCTGAAACAGCAATAATTGCTGTTGCAGGCACTTGTGTTTCATGTACCTAATTTGGCATAACAATTCCATACATTAATTGCATTGCATAGATTCTTGATAATAATTTTCCACCATAACAAAACTTCCACAAAATTATCATTTTGCAAATTTTGGTGTAGTGAGTGCCAACATTGTCACCCACTTACTGTACACAATCGATGTACACTATAGATAACTTCAAACAGCCTTAACTGAATACACTAATTTATAATATTTATATTTTTTTACCCAAAATTCCCTCATATTTTCAAAATGAATCTAAACTCAAAATCACTATCTTCTGCTAAATGTACATATTTTACCACCAGTTGTTATAGTTCAACAAACATCACCCTGCAAGCAGAGCCTTTTCTTACGGTACATATGCTTTGTACCGAGAAAAGGCTCTGCACGAATCGTGTCAAGTTCTTGTTGAGCATGCTCAGCGCGTTGCTAAGATACAGTTTCGAACCCAGGCCGGATCGCCCGGGAATGTAAACAGAGGGCAAAAAAGAGTCGTCGTGAAAAAAGTTGGGGTTTGCATCCTACCTTTAGCTACCTTTGGCTCGCAAATTCCAGTCAAAGTTAAATACGAAGAGTTAAGGTGAAGAATGAAAAGGATTTGTGCTGTTGGGGGCTGAATGCCTGAATTTGTGCGGTACGCTGGAAGCAAGTACAAAAGTTTAGAAGCAAATACAATCGAAACAATCCGGTAGGACCAAATCGCAAAACCGAACTACAATCAGCACTGGAGGAAAATAGTTGTAAGGACATTTAAATACAAATTTCCTTTCTAGTCAAGTACACACTTGTATCCTAATCATTCTTAGTAGTTTCGTTTGCTATTTGTTAATATGTGTTTTAAGCAATTTGTATTCTCCTTCGCTGTAAATGTGTCACTAATGCCGGATTAGCGAGCTATAGACAATTATACTTATCAAAGTAGAGTTAAAAACACTAGGGTTAGCAATGGTCAACCTAGAAAGATACCTTGGTGGCTTAAAAACGCTTGGCAGATTGACCAGAAGCATTATGGATGATATGCTTGTGGTTTGACCTAAACGCCCATATTATAAGTGAAACCAAAATCATTGATTTGCACCTGTAAGAGACATTGCACCTCCTGCAATGCCAAACAAATTTGTTAATGTGCTCTCATCATCCTCTTGACTTAATACAAGCTGTCAAAAATGCTGCAAATTACTAAAATTACAATAAAAAGGGTTATTAAGATAAAACTTTCAGCAAAATTTGCATGGCTCTGGTCTCCCTTGTTGTATAAAGTTTAATCTTGATCGTCCAAGCATATTTCACTTGATATGGGGAGTGGGTCGATTATACAATATTACTGCTATGGCAACCTCTTAGGTCAAAAGGGTTAATCACAATTGTTTGTATCTTCTCAGTTAAAAACTGTTTCCACATGCTAAGCATTTAATTTTGTTTTTAACAAATGCTCTGAGTGTGGCATCACAGTGACACAAATGGTATGCACAGTGAAACATTATTATTATGGACAACATCAGAACCATCCATTCCACCCTTTCCAACTGCTTGATGGTAGGATTCCATGTTCTCTGGCACTCCAAAAATAACAACCAATTACCATCATGAGACAGTAAATCAGAAAAAAAAACATTTTATGCTTGATGTCTTGAGGAGTCTTGGAGTGATACATGGTCACTAATTTTACTTTTTCATAGAAGAGAGTGTTAAAAGGCGTCAGAAGTGTCACCACATGCTTCTAATGACTGACAGAAAATTATGAATTTTTTGGCATGTACATTGATAACCATATCATTGATAAGCCAATTAAAGGTATCCTGTGGTCCCCTGTTATGGTGCATTCCTTTGGGGTGATCTGGATCAGGATCAGTGATCCAAGTCACTCAGATCATGGTAAATCAAAGGAAATGATGAATTCACTTTGGTCAGCTCCTTTAATTTGATGCAAAATAATCTGAGTGATCTTGGATCACTGATCCAGTTCACCCCAAAGGAACACACCCTTAGCTTTTTCAACGATAGATTCACATTTCTTTTGTCTGGTGATATCCCAATGGTTTTTGCAGCTGTTATATATTTAAATCTCTTATTAATTTTTCCCCCAACTTTCTGCTGGCTGTTGCAGTCAGGCAAACATTAGAACTTCCAGAACTGCATTTACTGTACCTTGCCAACTTTAGAATAGGCAGCATGGAAGGGAACCTGGCCATGACTATCAGCTATCAGTTCAACTAAACCAGTTTGACATGAATATCACCATGTGAATATCAATAAGTGATAATTAATCAGTAATTGATGTTGATTTAATGTAGCAAAAATTAAATAACGCCAATTAAAAATGTTCAAAAGTATGCCTGAGTAACAATAAAAACAGCACAATGTGCTTTCTAGTAGACTAGTTTATCTGTCAAACCAGAAGCCAAAATGATATCATGATTAACCATATATAAATAAATCAAGATTCAATTCAATTCTTGGTGTTTATTAAGTTTAGATCTATTTCACGTTTGTGCATAATTATCCTTCACCGATGCAAAGAAAAATAACAATGAAAAACAATAAATGATATGTTACTTTATGAATATTACTCATGATCTGTAAGAAGCTGAAGATGACAACTTACCAAATAACCACACAATGAGTTTCATCTAAAATAAGGCCAAGAATATTTTCGAAAACAACAAATCGGCGGGGCCACCGTGTTTAAATTCCTCAAGCTTCAAACAATTCATATCGAAAAGTTGGCAAGTTTGGTTGCGCATTTAGCTGATTTAGTAGTGACACGACTTACAACATTGTTGCGAACGGAAGCAAAAAAATTACGAAAGTATCTCTCCCAGATGTGAAAGACTTGAAAAAAAGCTGACTGATGCTTGGGCGAATCATGGACATTTTCGAATATAAAAACAACACTAAGCAAAGAATCGTCAAACGTTTTCGCAAAATGTCCTCTCGCCGCCATGTTTTCCTTGCACCAGTGGGCTCAGTTTCGACCATCGGTCTCTCGTCAAAATTGATGCTCGCGCTCGAAAAACCAGTTTGACGATAGTAAACCGGAATGACTAGCCCAAGAATTGGGGCTACGGCGACTTCAAAGGATGAAGCAGATTTGTGCAGAGCCTACTTTTTTCGTCTCCTGTCCGCTCACAAAAAAGAGAAAAGAGGCTCTGCTCGCAGGGTGAACAAACATATGTTCAAAGCAATAAATACAGCATTATACATTCGCATCGCTACTGCCAAAATCTCGCACGTGATCAGCACCCGCAAAAAAAATTGGCTGCTTTTACTTTATGACTATGCCTTAGAAATAAATCTTATTTTCTTGAAAAAGAAAATGGTGACCTATAAATTTTTCTTGTCCTTTTAAAATGCATAATGAATTACTCTATAGAGACTGAATATGGAACCATTCCAAGTATAGAAAAACAATCATTGTAAATATGCAGTTAACAAGCAAACCTTACTACTAACAAAGTGCCATTGTAATGATTTATGGGATATAGAGAAGATGTTGTTCCACCTAAACAAGATAATGCACCTTATTTTCATTTCGAAATTTAAAGTTCCTATTGTGTAAACATCAATAAATATAGATTGCCACAACAAACATATTGGTGCTATTTCGAATCCATGGCCTTGAAATAGTTCAACTCCCTCTCGAGCTGCCAATAACACCGCAGAGTAATTGTATGCATGGCATTATCATCTCTAAATCCATGACATCACAAACATCGCATGAAAGAAAATGCACTCACTTTTCCCATCTTTCCTTCACTGAAGTTGGGTGATAATTTTTATACTGGATGATAAAAATTACATACTTCACATTATAATTTTTGGACACAATTTAATCCAAGAGCTTCTTTTTAATTTTTTCACCAAAAAAAAATTATATAAAAAGAAGTCTTTAAGAATACCCTAAATAAACTTTTAGATTTTCAAATTAGAGGATTGTCTGAAAAACATTTCCCAGGGTTTCAAGTTTTTCAAGA
>CAXHUQ010000403.1:36200-68200 GCA_964020085.1 Micromussa lordhowensis
TATTTTACCAAAGCTACCCCAAGAACAGATAGCGAATAGATGAAAAATAGCAAGAATTAGGTCTCCTTCAAGATTTGTTCTTGCCATGGCAACAGTCTGCAAAATACTAATGTTAACAAAAACAATTTCAGATGTAGCGATTCTTCACTGTGAATGCCAGGACTTTGAAGCCAAACTAAAATAATTTTTGGATTATTGTACCTCTTCAGGTGTAGTACTAAAAATACAATAGAAATACCTAAGTGTCTATTTTCATGCCATTTTTGTAAGATGAATGGACCTTCCCGTCTTCACGCGGAGCTATTAGAGACCTTAAGCACCAGGACGGGAGGCACGACGACAGCATACCGGAAGTTTATTTTCCGTTCCGGTCATGCGCAGAACCTGAAAAGCTGACTGCAATCCGCCGTCGTCCTGTCGTTGGCGACGGCACATTCGCTGTTTTGCCGTAGTGTCGACAACGTCGAAATTCCTCGTAAAGTTCTTGGTCCTTTTCATTGATTTACGGTATTTTTTCTTACGTGTACTTTTTCGGTGTTTACGGCTTAAATTATTTGAGGAGAAATTCCACGATGAACATTCCCTGAAGCAGAAATATGCGCTAGCACAAGCCGCCCATCGCAGCCATCGGCAAATTGTCAGAAGACCTCAAGCTCGAAGAAATCCATACGGTAAGATCTATTTCATGTATATCTTCTGTGCTCTAGTTATCACTGATCCAGTTTAATATGCTCGCCATTTCATTTTATGCTGATATCTCTGTGTACATCTAAGCTATTTCTACGTATTTACATTTCTGAGATGATGAGAAGGTAAAATTATCTTCGTGTGAAATAATTTTCAGTGCCGCCATAAACAGCGAAACTTGGGGCAACTTACCTTTTACTCTAATGCGCGAAATAAATGTACCTTATTGTTTACATTTAATTATTGTTTAAACCTGATAGCCACCAAAAATCGGTTTTAGAACTGAATCAACAAATATCGAAAAGGATTTTTATTTTGCCAATGGTGGAAAGCATTTCCCGCCAAAACTTGCACTCCTCCCCATCCTTTCTTGATTGAGATGCTTTGAACGAGAAAGTTAATACAAGCAGCTTGAAATGTCCTTTTTATTTTGATAATTCAACAGCTCTGCAATGTACTGGACCGAAGAGCATGACAGATTGATGTGCCGTGAGATTCTTGCTGTAGATCCATTTACTGGTACCAAAAAGGGAACTGTTCAGAGGGGAGCAAAGTGGAAAATAATTGCAGACCATCTTTTGGAGATTTTGGAACCCAAATTTAAAGTTGATTCGAGAGCTGTGCGTGATCGCTACCAGCTTCTGGCTCAAAAACTCCGAAAGAAGCTGAAAAGTGAGGAGAAAGCTAGTGGTATAGACACAGAAATGTCTGAGACTGAAACTGCTATTGAGGAGCTTATAGAGAAGGAAGATGCAGCTGAATCAATGGATGGAGATGACACACAGAGGCAGAGGGAACGAAAAAAACAGGACAAAGAGAATGCTGAGGACATGAGAAGACAGGCCATGGAAAGGATGGGGCAGACCCAGAAAAGAAAAGATGTAGATGGAGAAAATGAAACAAAGAAAAAAAAAAGGTCAAGTGGAAGTGATACTTTGCTTTATTTGCGAGAACGAAGTGAGCTTCTGCAAGAAACCCGTAAAGAGGAGCTTGCTCTTCGAAAACAGGAAGTTATGTTGCAAGAGAAAAAGCAGGAAGATTTTATGAAGTTGATAGTGCAACAACAACAGCAGCAGAGTAAGCAGATGCAAGATTTTCAGGCACTGATGTTCACTGTTCTGAACAAGTTTGGACCAAAATGATTAACCTTTTGCTTATGATGTGGACACCTCTAGTTCGTTCACTGTAAGATAGCATGTTTTGGAAATGTTTCACTTGTTGTCAGTTGCATTTAGAAAATTCCTCAGTATGACAAAAAAGATGAAAAATGTTAACCTTTTTGTGTTGTTGATTTGCAGTCTCATGTTAAGGTTCCATTCACTCCTTCAGCATTTACATTGTCTTATACAAGAATAAGATCTGCATTTATTGATTTATTTATTTAAAAACAAAGTTGTGTTAAGAAACATTACATTGAAACTACTTGAACTGTGACCACTTGGAAAACATTCTTATGGTTGCATTTAGGTACTATATCTGCCATTTCACTTGAAATATTTAATGAAAATACTGCAGATTAACATTTAAAGTTCCCAAGCAAACTTTCTTTCACCGTTGTGAATTACAAAGCAAGAAAAAATGGTCTGCATTCTGTATCTTGGAAATAAATGCTTTCTTAATAAGTATGGGCAAATGGACTGAAAAATGTATTATGAAAGCCTCCCTGTTTACTAAAACAAATGACCCAATCCCTTGAAGGATTAAACTGATGACAAAAATTAAGAAAAGTATTCTTGTAGAGTTGGAGGCTCGAGATCAAAGAATGTTGAGGTATGGTTCCCATATAAACAAGTCAGAGCATTTCTGAAAATGGCACATACTATGTAATACTTGCCAACTGAGCTTAACTGGATTTTTAAATTTTTCTTAAAGTCAATGAATTTAAAGTATTCGACTATGTCCCTGAAAAGCCACTCCACTGACTCACGAACACCACTCATGGATGTGTTAAAGGCCTCTTGCAGTGGAGTCAATACAGCATGCTTGTATGGTCCTTGTAAATGGACCCTGAGGGGGTAGGCCGGGTCTCCGTATAAACACAAGGGCCTACCGGCAGTAGAAAAAGCATTTCTCTCTAACTGATCAAGGAGTTTAGAATCAGCCAGCATGCCTGCATCATGTCTCTTGCCCTCTAGAGTAAAGGAAAATAAACTGGAGTTGAGTACTTTGCTTTATAGATGTCAACAGAATCTTCAAAGGGTCCTACAGTGGATGCGGTGAAAAGGGAGGGGTGGTAAGATACAGTTCATGGAAATACTGTATTAGCCATAGGAATATCATGAATTGAGGAAATCAACCAGATTGATATTTACCTACTGGGCCATAAATCTGAGCTATCATTCCAGATGGTACAGTGACAGACTGGAATTTGATTGCGTGTACTCTTTTGTGGCCATTGTAGACAACTCTTTGGTTATCTTGAGGTCGACATATGGGCCTAACAGTACCATCAATGAATCCATAGCAGTTATCCAATGCTGCCCCCTTCTCTGCAACCGCAACTGCGTACTGTTCCAGCTTTAGTTGGTCTAACAAAAAGTTGTTCCATTGCGTGATGCGATGGCCATGCATATTGTAGATAAAATCCAGTACTGTGTTTGTTATCATAGAAAGCACTGGCACAGGTTTGGCGAAGCGAGGAATCATGTTGCTGTATCGACAAGGATAAGAGAATCTCTTTAGCGCCATACACAAACCTTCCATGCCATCACACACACTCCGTTGTTGGCAGAAAAAGGTGTCAGGGATTTGGAGTGCCTCAGCAAGAGAAGGAAGATCATTCTTCTCGAATCGAAATTCAGCTTTGCATTCCACAGGATCCATGCTTTCTAGGTCAAATTTTTCGTAGTCTTTAAATGGGAAACTAGGGTTCTTTGAAACGTTTTGCTCCCATAAAAGGACGAATTCTTCATCGTCTATTGTTCCCTCGTCAAAAGCTACCAGCAACTCGTCTCTAGCTTTTGCAAACGACGCCATGTTTTCGCTGCATTCAAGAAGTGTTTTCCTTTTTGAAAACTGGCGGGAAGTTGCCGTCGCAGTGTTGCTTAACATGCTCAGGCGACTGCAACGCGACGTCGGTCTCGCCCCAGCCTTTACGCGGATGTGCCGTCGCCGTCGTCACCTCCCGTCCTGGTGCTTAAGGTCTCTATTCGCAGTAAACCACAACTTCGTCGACAATGTTTTCTGAATGGCAAAAATCAACTAAAATCAAACTCGTTTGGTTAGACAGAACAATTCAAACATCCAAATTCTACATGTAGAACCTCATTTTAATCCATTATTACGCTAGAATCCAAATCCTATTACTCAGGATACCTGCGGCAACAACATCGCCGTTCAACACGAGTTTTCGATTGATCATATTTGTAATGGCACAGATATCCTACACAAACTTTCCACTAACCCAACAAGGACAATAAAAAATTAGTTTCCTGGAAGCTTTTTCTATGTTACACCAGGTTACACCGCTTAATCGCCCCATGTAAGGTAATCCACGAGAGTCTTGGATTCCGGATTCCACGCTGTGGATTCTGGATTCCATGTCTGTGGATTCCGGATTCCACATCCCTGGATTCCGGATTCCACATCCGTGGATTCCGGATTCCAGATTTCAAAAATCTATTTTTCCTTTCTACTTTGTTTTCACAAAAATGCTTGTTTTTTTACCCAAAGTGTACATTGTCTTATTTAAAATACAAGTATAAAATATAATTCTTGGACTTGCCCGAGAGGATTGTGAATATGGGAGCGGTTTCTGAAGTCCCCTGAGTCCACATCTTTGAAGAAATACTAACAAGGAAGGGCTATTCTTATTTTAATAATAACAACTGCATCAACAATAACAAAAGAGGTACACATTGCCAAAATCAGTGCTTTTCAGGCTCAAACATAATTCGTTTCCGAATTCTTTAATTGTCACACAGAAATGTAAAACTTCAGTTACAGCTTACCAACAAATAGCATGAAGATAGTCCAGTTACTATACTACCAGCCACGCAGGCAATGGAAAACGTTTATCTTAGAATAAACCGTGTCGTTCTCCGTCCTGATAAACTAACTCCCGGCAGTCTTATTGGGAGGGATACTTCTCCCTCATCCTCTGCAGTTGGTGGTGCAGTTTCATTCTCATTGTCATCATCGTCACCATAGTCCCCATTAGCAATTCGACAGAGCCTGTTATCCTCCTCTGTTGTTAGGATGATGTCTGATCCATCGGAAGAAAAGTCAAGTACTCGGGTTAGAATGCATTTGGTGGAATTCCCATTACAGACATCACCGGACGTGTATGTAAGTGAACCACTTGCCTGGTTTAGCCACTTTAGGGATACTCTTTGCTGCAAAAAATTTCCACTATTCACTTCTATTTGTACATCCTCCAAAAGAACTGCTAGCCAGAAAGGTGAGATCTCTCTTCTACGGTTGTGTCTTACTTGCCAATATGTCGTCTTTCTGGTAAATGGTTTGCACCCGTACAGTCGTACTCCGCAGGGCCATATTAGCATCCACAACTTGGCAGGCTGTTGTTACGTCTTCGCTTTCTTCTAACGAGGCTGTGATAGTAGTGGGACACATACTAAGGGCATAAGGAAGAGTGCCAGTTAGCTCTTTCATTTTTGAGCGGACATTTTCCTGTCTTACGCCTCTTCCATACTTCCCAGCAAATTCGTGCATCGCAGTTTCTCGCCTTGTGTCTTCTTCCTTGCTACCTGTTCGTTCAGTGATTGCTGACTGCTTGTTTGGTCGCCTCTTGATGTTTGGGGCTTCACCTTTGATAATATTTTCCGGATAAAATGAATTGGGCCCAGTGAAATATGAGAAATCCTTCTGATAAATGCGCAGCATATCGTCTTCCACGCAGCGCGCTCTTCTGTAAGCGTAGTTAGCCACTGTAGGCATGTCGTGGTCTGCTCGCATTCCTTTGAAACAGCATTCCACGCCCAAAGTTGTCATACTTTTGAAACAGATCATGTCCAGAAGGTGAATATGTCCAATCTCCGTTAGCGTGTTGGTAAGGCTAGTCAGCGATTCTAGCACTATGAGGAAGGACTGTCGGGTGCATCGAGGTATGGTCATGTCGGGACCGTTGGTATTCCGCTTCCCTGTCCTCTCCAGGGCTTCCTGTTCGTGGTTAGAGAGAAATGCAACCAACTCCTCAACAGATTTCACATGATCTTCAAATGTACGTGGGAGGTCTTCTTCTTTGGCTTTCTTGTCCAGTTGGAACACGTTTGCATATTGGGCCATCTTACTTTGCAGGGGGATCAGTCCCTTTGCTGACGTCAACATTCTTACTGCTTTGTTACCCGTATCGCATACGAAAACAGTGTTTCGATATACGCATAAAGCAGTAGGCTTGTTCCATCGACTTTGGACACCATCACGATGGCCTGCAGTTTCTCCACACACTTTTGTTAGGGTTTCTGAACCCCCAAGCATCTCTTCTTCCTTCAAGCTGAACAGTGCGTGTTCTTTGCTGGAGGACAAGAACATGGTTCCACCATCTGTCACAGCAATACCCATGAGGCCTGGAATATTCAAAATTGTTCTCAGTTTCAATCGTCCTCTCACTTGAGAAAGATAAACACATGAACCATTCCCGTCTCCAACTAACAGGTATTGCTCGTCACGTGTTAAGGCTAATGAAGTTAATAAACTAGATCGATCAAAACAAAACAGTTCATTTATTTGCCCAACGCAGTTAGTTTCCTCCTCGTCTACAACACCAGAAATTGAAAAAATCTTGCCAAGACGAACATCTGACACAAACAGTTCAAAGCTATCGTTTGCAGACGCACATATGGCAAATGGTGACACCAGATCCGGTACATTACCTTCAGAAATAAGAGAAAGATCGTGTACATGGACTCTACAGGTACGTCTAACGGCGCAATCTTCATCGTCACTTTGGCTTTCTTCGGCTTCCCCTTGTACAATCTGGGACGCGTGACAGAAAAGCGTTCGCAAATTGACTACTCTAACTCTTCCGTTTCCTTGGTCACAAACGAACAGCTTTCCACTCTCTTTCACCGCAATGCCTGCTGGGTTTCTAAATCTGGCCTTACTGCCATGTCCATTAGTGTCCCCGGGCTCACCACCACCAGCAATTAATGTGACATTTGCTGGACAGTGCATGTCAACCATGAATACTGCATGGAGAAGTCTATCAGTAACAAACAGCTTGCTATGCTTTGGGAAGAATACCAGTCCTACCGGGTAGCTTAAAAAAGAGGCCCCGTTCTTTTTCCAGTGCTTGAATTCCAGTTCAGGAACTAATGTTGTGCTCACTCTTTTATCTGGAATGGAATCTTGAATTGCTTTACGGTGAATCTCCACTGCTGTTTCTACATCCATCCGATCTTTGTTTCGAACTGCTTTCAATGAAACTGATTTCTTGATGTCTTCGTACTCTCTACGTAGCATCAAAAGCAGCCTTACATTCACTAGGTATCCATCAATGTCAATCCAATGCCAAAACTCTGCAGAACGTACTGACTTAATGTTGTGTGGGCAGTCAGGAATAGGGACTTGGTAGGGGTAGTTAGCCCTGTCTGCTAGCATGGAATTCATAAAGCTCTTTTGCTTGGGATCGCAGTCGGTGGCCCAAACCAACAGGAACAGTCTTATGCATACTTTATCTTCCTTCATGCACAAACTACAAGGGCGAAGAAGTGGGTGCCATTCAGTGTAACCTGATGTGGCACAAATATCGCAAATGACCTTTTCACAAAGCATTCCTCGCAATGAAACGCACACTCCACATCTGTCTTCAGGCAGCTAGAACATCGCTGTGCCACGTCAGATATCTTGTGGTGCAATTGTTCAATGTAGTTTGCTCCTCCTTTGTTTCCGCAATAGAATACACCAATCGGAAAGTCTACTTTGTTGTCCAAAGAGGCCACTCGCACCTCCCGTGCTTGGGTAACAAACTGACGTTCCTTTAGGAAAGCTAGGATTTCCGCATCTTCTTGTGATGACAAGGCTGCAACATCTTCGTATGTAAGCTGTTCCGGCTCAACAAGTCCAATGATTGATCGGTACGTAGGGGAATACTCCAAAGCAGGCTTGATTGCCATTTCGTCTGTGGAGATAGAGCAAAGATATCCACGAACTCATTCAACTTGAATTGACAGACACTTCTTTTCCATGCACATTTCAATAGATAATTCCACATCTTCTTTGACAACACCACTTTTAAGGTGACCTGGAGGCGAGTTTCGGGTGACAGTGCGCGGATGGAGAAAGCTTAAGTTGTGTGTATCAACATATTCTTGAGGTGTCTGATGATGGTTTCTACCGCTGCCATGTTTACCACGACCAGAAAGAAGGTAAGATGCCACAGGCTTGCAATTAAACTGTATTGCACGTTGAAATCGAGTCAACGATGGGTATAGGTTGGGCTGCAATTGTTCATCTACAAGTCCTAGAGCACTTGAGCAAAATGAATGTACCTGCTCGTAGAAAACATGATTGGTGGAAAGAATGCCAGACGCCGTAAGGAACGAAAACATTGCGGCCGCTTCATCGAGTTTTTCAAGGTCTAAATGCAATTCAGTTTGGGCTTTTCTATCTTCCAGTTCCTTCTCTAGTCATAAATCTGATGCGTTCGAGTCGTCCGTGGAGTCATCTGATTCTTCATCGGAACTGCTTGCGGTGGTAGTTTCCTCCGAACTGCTCTCGTCATCGATTTCAACCTTTCCTGCGACACAGAGTGCGGTAAAATGTTTGTACAGAGGGTGTTCTTTACTCTTTACTTCTTCTAACGTCTGATGTTTTATTTCACCAGTGACCGCATCAAGAGAGGAAGGCTTCTTAACAACCTGTAGTAAAGACTCAATGAGTTCTTGTACTGCCTCCCCATTATCTTTCAGAATGTGGCATTCAGCTATCATTTCCTCTGCTTTGGACTTGACTTGCTGGGAAATAGCTGCCATAGCGAGAAAAAGTGAAGCTATTGAATGAGTTCCGGCCCTGGTGTCAATCTTTTGACATCTTTTAAAGTGCTTCCTGAAGTTATGTATGTTGTAAGGTTTTCCCAATTTCACGACCTTCTTGCAACCGCTGCACTTTATCCCAGACTTGTCCAGGACTTCACCTTGAATTTCCTTTGCGTTAAATTCTTTGTTCACTTTAATTTTCATCTTGTCAAGTTTTGATGTGGCAGCATTCGATCGTGGCGCAGTAGTAAGTAGGCTGTAAAGGCCTTTTGCCTGTGTTGACGTGCCCTCTGGCAATTTCACGGTTACAGTAGGGGATACTTGCGGTTTCAGCTTTTCATTTACGTAAATTTTCAAGAAGTCCTGGTAGTTGTCAAAGTCTCTATAGCACTGCACAAAATAACTGCAGGCGTCCTTCAAATCTTCGTTTTTTAGGATTAACATCCCTTCCTCCCCGTCAAAATAGGATAATTCAAGATGGTTAGAGGTTCCGAAGTAGCTCTTAAATAATTCTATCGTAGTGACCAGTAAAAGTTGATCCTTTTTAGCTGGGGTAAAGTGCCAGAGTCGCTTTCGCTCCAGTGGGTATTTGCCACTGACGTCTGGTGGATTCATCAAGAGCTTTATTCTAAGGGTACTTGGGATGTTATCTTCAAGTACTGCAGAAAAGAACAGTTTGTCTAGATGTTTTGGCTCAGGGGCATATGCATCAGATCTGATCGACAAAATGAATGAGGCCATTGTGACCTTGACCTTATCAACATCTACAAATTTATTTAAAATAAAAGGCAATAAGTGCAATAGCGGACACGTATTTGTACGTGATTTAAACTACGTGACGCAAAGGTCTCGAGGAAGTCAAATATAAAAATATTCAGCCAGAAAGAACAAACAAACTGACAGTTACTAGACATAAAAAAGTAAGAGCCCTGCAACTGATTACGAAACCGCGGGTACAGTTTGAAATTTCCTCGGTGCTAGTCACGTTTGTTTAATTGATAAATACCTCTTACCAACCGAGTTCGAGGTCCGTACTGTAAGATACAGACCGAGGCCATTGTGACCTTGACCTTATCAACATCTACAAATTTATTTAAAATAAAAGGCAATAAGTGCAATAGCGGACACGTATTTGTACGTGATTTAAACTACGTGACGCAAAGGTCTCGAGGAAGTCAAATATAAAAATATTCAGCCAGAAAGAACAAACAAACTGACAGTTACTAGACATAAAAAAGTAACAGCCCTGCAACTGATTACGAAACCGCGGGTACAGTTTGAAATTTCCTCGGTGCTAGTCACGTTTGTTTAATTGATAAATACCTCTTACCAACCGAGTTCGAGGTCCGTACTGTAAGATACAGACCGAGTTTTTTTCCCGTTCGATTTATGGCTCAAGCGCGGAGCGCACAGGCCATAAATCGTAGGGGAAAAAACGAGGATCCGTAACTTACAGTACAGACCAAGAAGACGAGGTTAGTAAGATATTTATTATATCTCTATTGTGTGTGTCTGACGTATTGGGGAACGATTTCCATTCATGAGGAATGACTTCTGAAGCAGGTCGAAAGCAAAACGAATCAATTTGAAATCGTTTTTAAGTCGTTACCACGCTTTAGCACACAATTTAGAGTAAAAGAAAGCTTTTAACCTTTCCTTGCCATATAAATTGAGACGTTTTGGCGATAAATCACTCAACAGTTTGGCAACACAATCATCTTTAAATTTTAGCGGGCCGTGCGGGAGAGTACGGCCCGCTAAATTGACCAATTACAGCGCGCGTACTAACTTAGAGATATAATAACAAGTTTTATTACCTGGTACAATCCGGTATTTGGGTTTTGGGGGTGACGGAGATGCGAAGGAGGCAGTTGGTAAATTTCCTGAATTCTTGTGCGAGGTAACTGTCATTTCTAAAGTAACAATTTTAAACGCATATTTGGAATAAGTTTTCCTATTGATTGTAACTAGTCACTGAAAATATATTGTTTTATACAGATTGATACAGACCTTTGTGCCAGTCATTTATTGGCTGAGTTGTCTTTACTACAGCAACGATTGGACTGAAACTTTAGTTGTGGAAGATCAAACCAATTGTAAAACATTCCCGAGGCAAGTTAAAGGAAACGCCTTCCTTTCTCTTAGCCACTAAGTCTGACACTTACGCGACGTTTTTGTCCGAGTTAATTGGTAAGTAAATACTAACTTGGCGTTTTTGGGTAAAAAACAGGTATGACTTAACTTAACAACGAGCTGTCAGCGTGAAAATGTCATTATGTAGTAGAACTAAAAATTAAGGGAAGCAAATCATGTGCCATTTTCTTTCACAAAATAAGTATTAAATAATTAATAACAATTTTTGTGGAATTTACAGTCGGTAGACTAACGAGGCATTCATTAATACAGATTACAACCACTTACTTTTGTTCCCAATAAATGAGTCCATGGTCCGCTGGCTGCCCGTTGAAGGGATGCGGTAGCTTATGATAGGAGATTATGTATTATGCAAGCAAGAGTACAGGTCTCAGAGGGAGGAAAATAGTTCAAGCTGTGCCAAAAAAAGAAAAGAAATTTAGTACCTCTTTGAAATTCTTTTTAATATTTGCTATGACTCGGTCTGAGATCTCCCCCTCCCCTCCTACTCCTGTCACTGAGAGGACTGGACTCAGTGGTCATGGGACAAGAACATTTTAGAAACAGCAGATCATTCAAAGAGATTACAATGTGTAAGCCGTCCAACAGCTTAATACTTTATTCAATTCCTTGGCTTGAGTTCAGCTTATACTCACTAGTATTCACTAGTATACATGTACAACGGGTTATCCCACAAGTCATGCACTTTGTACACACCAAATTTCTACTTTGTGCCATGCCATAGAAAATATTGGGGAAAAAAGTTAATGGGAAGGTCGACTGTTTATGAAAGCTTGCCTGTATTACGACTGGCTGTATTTTCTAAAATATTGCATAAAATCTGACACAGGTTTGTAGTGTGTTCATCGAAAAATCTAATCCAACACTACATTTATTTTATAAAAGATCTTTGAAACTTACTGAGGTTTAATAATCATAAGATCAAAATTTACTTCTGCCTAGAATTCGATTCTATAAGTCGACAAATAGAGGCAATGATCTGGAAAAGTTTACTGAATGCAGGGTGCCTAGTGGTAAAGAGCTGTCCAAAATCTACACCTCATCTGCCTCAAAACGGGTATACTTCCGATTCAGCAAAGATGGTAATGCAGGTAAGAATTTAAATTTTGCTGCATGTACCTGTCAATTCAGAACATGTCAAACCTTTTTTTCATAATGCACATGGGGTGGCCACTCACTGGAGGTTAAATAATTAATGTGAAATTTATAAATTATTACATTTCTGTTACCATGGTTTTTCTTTAGGCGCCAACCGTTCATCAACCAGACAGAACAACAGCGCAACAGTTACTACAGTTCCTTCAACTGTTGCTGCAGTTGCGTCTGTCTCAAATACATCTACTGCTACTGTTTCTACCAGTGTTGTGTCGTCTTCTGTCACCACTGTTGGTACTGCTGTTTCCACTGCTGTTTCCACTGTTGTGTCACCTACAACCTCCCATGCCTCAGCGGCAACTGCAACATTTGGAAAACAAGGTAGATTTAAATATCAAATAAATGCCACATTCAGTTCTAGCAAAGTTAACTTCCATGCAGGTTTATGTTAAAACCCAACTAATTGCTACTACAGCATGACTGGATGAGATAGCATTATACATGAATATCATTGGGCCTAGTTGTTCAAAGTTAGATTAATACCAATGCACAGGAAATTAAACTAGACCAGTTGCTGAGTTTAAACCTAGTCATGGAAAAGTACCGGCTTGGCAGTTTTGATTCGAAGGTAAAAAAAAAAAGTCAAACCAAAGAATGAAGGCCAGACAAATGTTTAAAAAAGTTCCATTTTTCATACTTGTTCCTGACTAAACCATTGACAGTGTATACTGAACAAACCAGTCTTTGGTGATAATTAGCTTGTCATATGAGCTGGAGAGGAGGAGGACATCATGTGATTTGCTTTGTTATACATGGTTGGACTTTGTGATATGTCCAGATAAAAATATACTATGTACAGCAATGTATGAGTAATGAGAATCTGGAAATGATCTGAGATAAACGGATGTTAACCTATCTTATTGTTATGCCATGTAAACCTTGCCTATCCTAATTGTCTTTTTTATTCATGGGGTGAATTTTAGTGATGTCTTATCAAGATTGGGAAAAAGGTAATGTAGAGTATATAGATTTTTTTAAATAATCAATAGCCATGTACAATGTACTTTCACCAACTGTTAAAAAAGTACGGAAAAGAGACCTTTTCCCGGATTGAGACCAAACCATTTCAACGACCATTCAAGTAATTGAACTAGATTTACTGGAAGTGTCTTTAAAGAAAAAAATTAATATAAATGTTCAAAAAAACCCCTCAATTTTATTATGTCAAATTAGTTGTTTAACAAAAAGTGGTAAGGAGATGTCTTCTAAAATGTTGTTAATCCATGAAATACAGTATACTGTACATGTATGTGGTTTGGAAATGAATAACAGCAACAATTAAGTTTGACATACTGTATTATAAACTCATACTATAAAAATTTTTTATATCTCATTTGCAATTTGTCAATTAGCTGGTACCATCATCAACGAATTGGACCCCATGGGTGTACTAGAGGCAAATGGAGACGAAGATGAAAATGTAAAAGGTACTTCATATTTGATTGATTGATTTGTTTAAATCTTATCAGCTGTAATCAAATACTTTTAATAAAGGTGTTTGGTTGGTGCCAAGCAATATGAAATGTTTGGATTAAAAGCTGTAAATTAGGAGGTTCATTTAGAGGCCCTGAAATATAGAGCAATTTATTATAATACATTAAAAATTAATTATACACATGTATGTATTTTTTTATAACCAGCTCTATAAGCTTTGAATTGGTTTTGGGAATGTTAGGTATAACACAGTTGAAACTGGACATGCTACATGTCCTAAAAGTTAACATTTTAGTTTAAGCAAACTAGTCGCAAACTCATAATTAACAGTTTCGAAATTCATTTCTTTTAGAGGATAACCGGCTTACAGAGACTCTGTCCTGTGAAAAGATTCTTCGACGATTCCACAGTGCACTTCCGGTATTCCTCAATTTAAGCTTTGAAGAGGTTTGTGTCAATATTTGAATAGATTTTTTTAGGAAGTATTAAAGCCCTGTAAAAACTGAAAGTAACAAATTTTCACTTCAATCACTACACAACTGAACACAAGTAACAAGCTTATATTTCAATGAATGATGATTGGGGAAATTCAGTTACGTTTAGCTATCTTTTCAAAAACCATTTCAGTTATTTATATTAATTAAATTATACTTGACCTTAACATGCAGATATGTTATCAGGCCCTCCAAGACAGGAAGGTCATCCTAGCTACAGTTATTGTCGAGGATGACAATAATGGGGTACAGTTGCAAGGTAACCATATACATATCCAATCAACAACAAAAAAAAACAGTCGATGATGTGACTAATCAATAAAATCATTTGCAAGGTTTAAGATTAATCGTGAATGTTCCCATGAACTGTTAACCACAAGAGACTTAATAAATTGAAACCTTGACTTTTTGACAGTCGGCAGCTTCTTTAAAAAATCAATATTGCACAATAATGAGTAATAAACATGGAATTCAGCTTAATGAGTTGCAACATACACACAAAATTATTCAATAAGCAGAATAACAATTTTTTTACTGTTGTATTAGATATGAAATATGGATACCATGAGCACAGCACAATGTTTGCTGTTAAAATAAACGATGGTCCAACTGGTTATTTGGCACAATACCATTAGTGATGCACAAAATTGCTATTTTTTGTTCTTGGTGGTAGTTGATTTTTTTATCTTCATTGATCAGGCTACTAAGTGAAATCGAAAATAATGACCAGGTGTACTTTTGGATCACAAAAGCAAAATCTATTAGTGGAAAACAAGGTATGCAATTATAACAATAATGATAAAGATAAAGATCATGATGATGATGATGGCGATGATGACGACGATGATGATTGATGCATTGTTTGTTGCTAGTCATGCATACAGTACAAAGTGTTTTCATTTCATTCTGGCCAAGGGACTATTCAGATGCATTTCTCCTTCAGTTTGAAAACTTGGTGGCACCCAGAGTCCGTTCACTAAAAAATAGACTACTAATGAACTTCATTGATTTTGAGGGTAACACAGGCCTAACAGTTAATATACTACAGTACTATATCTTGGGGTACCCTGTAGAGCTCTATTTTTGGAAACTAAGAACAAATCACTGTTCATTGAATAAACAAATTATAACAAAGTGCTAGAGTATTGCATGAAGATGATCAGGCTATTTACAACTTGCAACTTTTCTTTAATTTTTAAGAATCATGTCAATCTTCAAACAACAAGCCTGCACTTTCTCAACCAAAAGACAGGCCTTTTCAACCAATCACTGACAGGTATCATTTTCCTACAGAGCATGTACACCAACCTTGTTTGGCTGCTTCTCGTTGATTGCTTCAACCTAACAGTAATAAACATTGCAGCCAATTTGGCTTTCCTGAAACAGGAAAATAAATAGTCTTAAATCAAATACAATGAATAGTATGGCCTCAGACCATACATGGTAGACCCGATACGTGCTAGTAGTCTAGGCATGTCAATAGCTAATCCATTAAAAAGGAAGTTTGATCCTCATCTCTTGCCAGATATCAGCCAAAAAAGCCTTTTCCACATTTTTTAGGGGGACTGGAGTTTTTTTGTTTCTGGAAATTCTTGAATATAATCTAGACATAAGATGTCAACTGGAAAGAGGAATTTTCCATGATGTCAAGGTACAAAAAATATCTAATAACGATAAGCATATTTATTCAATAACATAACACTATAAGCAATGACAGAACTAATTCTTTCGTCAACTTTTTTTTAAAAAATGTCAATTATAGTGAAATCAAAGTTTGGAACCAGTGGAGGAAGCAAGATATTTGTTTTATCACCCACGTTGGCAGTATCAAGTCCAGTCCTTGTGCATCGTTTTTCTGGTAATTGGAAACATCTTTACAAGAAGTACAATGTAGTATTTCAAATTTATTGCATAATTATATAGTATGGTAAGGTGTGGTGTGTTTTAGTAGTAGAAATAGCAGTATCCAATAGTAGTCATGTAAACAGATCAAAATGCTTTGGTGTGTGGTATCGCTTCATTTTTTTATGAGTGGTACTGTATTTTAATGAGGCCATAGGGCAAGACAAAAAACAAACAGTGAGTAAAAACACACAGTGGTACTACACAACAAAACATATAACAAGAGATTTATTATCCCACTGCTGCAGTCAATAAATTTATCTATAAAGGGGGAGTGTTTGACAGTTTTACATTAGCACACTAACCTGTGCAGCAACCAGGTTTTTACTGCCAAAAATAGGTCAAACAGGTTTTCTGCTGTACAAATATCGCTGTATATTTGTACTGTTATTTCGAAGGTTGGATAATAAGTAGTTGCACATTGGTGAAAGTAAATGCAATGCCAGTAATGTTAGTACATTGTAGCTGTACTGTTATGTAAGTAGCCATAATCATTGTTGAATTCATTGTAACTACGAGTAACGCAAGCCACTGTATTCATAATTATTAAATTTACCAAAACTAAATATAAATGCAAGAAAAAATATCTATAAATAAATGCAATAGAAGCGATAGATGTTGGGAACGTTCAATTAACCAAAAACTGGGTTGACTGTAGTTTCCTTTTAAGGTATCTTCCCCAGCAAAATTTCATGTTTTCAAAACTAGTTCATTTTCAGCCTAATTGCAGCTCATGTTATGTAATATTAAAAAACTGTGTTTTTATCCCGACATAAATAGCCGATAATGTACAAATAAACGCCAAAGTTTGGTATTTTACCGAGTAAGGGGATTGGGTTGGTTACCAGGAAAGTCGTGAGCGTGCAAAATTTGAAGCAGCGGTTTTCTTCTGAGTCTCACGGAGCGTGCGAAAGGTCAAGGCAGGTCAAGATGGTGGAAATCTCTGGTGCTTCGCGATGAGGCTGCATTTATGGCTTTTGAAGCCGCGTTTTCAAGAAATGGGTAGGTGTTTTCGAAATTTTGTTATGTGCAGCCATTTTTCCTTGAGAATCTATTGGTAAATCCTGCATTTTCACAGCTTTCAGATACCTAAAGGCCTGATTTGTCTTTTGCGTGCCTTTGCGCTGAAGCCTGGGGAAACCCCTGACCACGGACGTGCCAGGCTGTACAGATGGCTCTGGGCAATTTTATGGGTAATTTTATCAATGTCAAAGCAATTTCAGAATTTAGAGTATCTTTCGTCTGGCGTGTTTACTTAGATCGGAGCGCTTTGTGGAACTAAGGATAAGCGGCAGGCTCAAGTCTCAGTCGATCAAATAGGTTATAATTATCTGAGATTAGTCCTGGATTTGGTAGTCACGCCTAACTTTCAAGCACGATGTTTATCCCTTTGAATTTTCACAAATTTTTTTGTACTCTCCTCATTTGACTACACAGTACCCTAATAAAATAATTTCCTTCACACATATATATGGAAAATGATAGTTGCGTTGGAAGGGAGACCAGTTGGCAACTGCCTTGTTAATTTCCTATGTTTCCATTGTTTGCATCTCAGTTTGCAAGTAAAAAAACCCTTGGGGCTGATGTTGGGAAGCCCACGTACGTGTTCCCTTCAACTCTGAAGAGGGTGATAAGGGAGATAATTCCTGGTTCCCTGGTGGACAAGCCCGATCCAACACATGCGAGGGTGAGTTTAAAAAATTTTTAAATTAAATTCAGTGATCCTTCTAGGGATACAACAAGAAGCAGAAAGCCTGGCGTATTTTCCTTCAAAAAGGAGGTGTTTATAGGACAACCAGATGTCCTTGCTGTGAGTGCATGTTCCTCGTGCACCTTGCCTTTATTTCATTCCTGTAACTATTGTGATCCGGACGTTGCAGCTGCTATACATTTACTTCATTTTTTATCTTCTTTCCAGGTTTACCAGGTCAACATAGAAGACCTTGCCCCTGCTACCTGGCCTGCTGCCAAACAAGGATCACAGTAATGTTGTAGACAAAAATTGACTGTTATTTTTTAATATGAAAACTTATGTTCCCAAATGTTTTGTTAAACAAAGAAAAATCAAAATATTCCCAATCACTTTTGAAAAATGTTCAGTGATTTTTATATGAACTGTCATAATTTGGGAAATTAAAATGTACAAGAGCAAGTATTTTCATGAGACATTTTTTATCAAGATAGTAAAGTCATGGCATAATATAAATTTATGAAATTGCAAAATAACAAACATACAAACAAATTATTATTGAAATGATACTACCATAATTATTATAACAATAGGTAGCAATAATAAAGCAGCAAAGTGATGGAGTGGTATTTATTTATAAGTTTGTAAAATCAAGAACAATCATAGGAATTAAAATGATGTACACTATTGTAATGCAATTTTACTGAAATAAAATTCATTAAAGAATATTTGAACAAAGTTACTCTTTCTCTGCAATATTATTGTCTTTCAAGAAACTATTCCACTAAAAGTACACTCCTGCAGCATACTGTCTTTAGTATTTCTTTCTTATGATCTTGCATAACTCGAAAATATACTATTGAAAACAGAACTAAAGATACTTTCAAGACTAGTTTCTCTTATTCAAGGGACGTGACCTATGGGATGTCCTTGAGTGTTCTTTTGATCCACAGCAACAACTCCTTCCACTTACTGCAGTGATGGGGATGTCATCACCACTGCTTGGACCTTGTTCCTCTATGTCATCATCCTCATCATGGCCATATGTGTGTTCAATTGCCTGACGTTTCAGCCACTTCTTGTGAGCCTCTTGATCTTCTGCCCTAGCCACTTTCATTCTTACTCTGAAGTTCAATGGCCCTCTCTCCGACAGCTTTCTCCAAAGCTTCCACAACAGCTGGCAACACAGGAAGGTTGAGACGCTCATACAGATCAATCACCCAGTGATATTTTGGCCCTCAAACATCAAAGCACCATGTCATGTTTCCCTGGCACAATCCTGCATTGGTTGAACACATGTAGTGCAGCCTGTAAGAGAAGAGGGAGATGCATTTTGAATGGTACTGATGTTCGTCTCACCCAGAAAAAAACCTCTAATTTTATTAAGCGGGGGAGGCACAAAAGACATTTCAGAGCAAAACAATCGGTTTGGAAATAATGCAAAGTTTTCCCCTTGATACAAGAACTATTGTATATTGACTTGTTTCTTCAAAGACTACCATGCAGTCCACTGTTTGGTAACCTGGCCATGATTTTCTAGGGGCCACACACTGCTATTCTGAAGAAATAGGGAAAACACATGGCTAGTGTACTATTACTACCATCCTTTCACTCGTAACTGGGGAGGAGGCATAAATGACATTTCAGAGCAAAACATTCTGTTTGGAAATAATGCAAAATTTTCCCCTTGATACAAGAACTACTGTATGTTGACTTGTTTCTTGAAAGACTACCATGCAGTCCATTGTTTGGTAACATGGCCATGATTTTCTAGGGGCCACACACTGCTATTCTGAAGCAAAGAAATTGGGAAAACACATGGCTAGTGTACTACTACTAGCACCCTTTCACACATAACTGGTAACTTCTGAGAAGCATATAACATGCAGTATGAAAATAGAAAATCGAGAAATAGCACAGCCAGCCATGTGTAAAACTTGCATATTTCAAAATAAAAAAAAAAAGAATTCAACAGAACAGCCCCTCATTTCATGACCTGGTTAAAATAATTAAGCAATAGACCATATTTTCTATTGCTTTACTGGCGTAATAACCCACGGGGGATGTTGGGAAGCTGTAAAAAGGTTGTAAATCACAAACCAGATGCAAGTAATTTACAAGCTTTTTGAGTGCTCTAACTTCCCAAGTGTCTTTTTGCGTTGGTAAACCATATAGAAATGTGGTCTATTGCCTTTTTTATAAAATAATAATTTTAGCCAACAGCTTTCTTTCTTGCAGTTTTCTCTGAATATACCAGCATAATAAACAGTGGGGTTTTGACCAGTCAGAAAGCATGCATCTCAGTTACTTTATAATCCTTTCTTACTTGATGTCAGACAAAATAGATAGTTGTTCCATTTGAGAACTTTAGCTTTAGGAGAAAATGCATGAAACATAATCTGATATCTTTCTGAATGGATGTATCTGAAAAAGTTACCTGTTCAGACTTTGCTCCTTTGCCCTGAACTGGGGGAGAACTGTAAAGTGGGCTTCACAGAAGTTGGAGTGCCCTCTTCCCAACTCTGGATGGATAACTGATGCTGCCTCCGCTGCTCTTTTCTCACATTCTATTCTGAAGGAAAGCCAATGAAACTCACAGGATAGTGGGCATTTGGTCTTGTATGGAGCTCCTTCACAATTCAGATCCTCATCCTCACCACATGAGCCACATGTGCAGATCAGCTGGCTATAGAAGTCACATGAGCCACCGTTCCACTCGTGGATATCCCTGCAGTGGTACTGAGACAATTCTCTCAAGCGCTTAGCATACTGCTCTGAGTCTTTGCACTGTTGCAGGACACAGAAATGGTTGATACGGGCTCCTTTTATAAAGGCATCTGACAAACATCCACAGCCTGACTTGTGACGGGTACACTTGCACTTTGCGGTCTCAATCAATGGGAATTTCTCTTTGTACTTCTGTTTCACATCTGCAGAAAACTCCTTCTTTTTAGCTGCTTCTTTCAAACTGTTTGGGAATGCCCATCCTACGTGACCCCCACATTTATAAACTTTTGCAGCAGGATGGTGCTTCATAACTGATTTGGCGGAGCTGGAATCACCATCTTGCCACACTGTGTTGATAACACAGCCTTCATCTTTTGCCTGTTGATAGCACTCATCCACTAAAACACCTTTCATGGACTTAGCAGTTCCTGCATACAACTCGTCGTCAATGATGTCATCACCCCCCCCCCCCCCGCATACATTTGTGGCCATACCGGAGGAGACCACCAGTAAGATAATTCTTCATGATAAAAGAACCATTCTTACTGAAATGACCCCTGGTATGCCACACACCATCCGATGTTACCACACCTTTCTTCCAACTGCCAATCTCTTCAGGTAGAATCGCCTAAATGCAGTCTTTCTCTTCAGCACACATTCCATCCAGGATGTCCGTGATTGCAGGATAGACCAGTTTTATCACATCATAATAGCGATTTTTTGAAAGGCAGCTAATTCCAAGGAACTGCCTAAGTGTCTTGTCAAATTTAGCAAATCCATGCCCAGAAATAAAGTAGGCAACAGCAAGGGCAAGACCAACAACTGTTCTTTTAGAGCCTTCAACTAAGGCTGATCCTTGAAAGTTCACTTTACGTAAGCTGCAGCTGTTGCAAGTGAATGTGGCATTTAAACTTCCTCCCTGACCATTTGCTTCAACTTTAGCAAGCACAAGAATGCCTGCAATGAGAGAAATATGCAAATTCAAACATGCTTCAAGGCTTCCAAAACAAAAGAAATATTTAGATGGAGTATATTATCAAGAGATAGATAGATAGATTGATTGATTGATTGTAGTGAGCATTTAGAAACCCAAAATTATCCACTCACTTTCAGAACAAAAATCATTACCAATTTCATAGCATATGAGAATCATTATCTCTGGGAGATTTCATGTCCTAAATGCGCTGCATACCAAGTTCCTTTTACATACGACATTTGTCACAAGTAGCACATACTGACTGTGAAGGTCAAAGATTCTGTTATAAAGCACAGCTAGGCTAAAATAATTTACTCTTACCGTTGCAATTGGCAGTTCCACATTTAGATGTTTCGTTGATTTGCTGCACCATTTCCATAAGCTGTGTTGACTCACAGACAAACAACCTATGTTCCATCTCTTCTCCCATTTTATCAGCTTGAACTTCGAATTTGTCCATCTGCTCGTCTTCACTACTGGGTCTAAATTCTGACACTTCACTTTTCGTTTCATCCGAACTAAAACAATTGCGATCATTTTCATGGAGGAATTCTTGCATGTCCCTCTCCTCAAGGCTCTCCTTTACCGCCTTTTGAGTGGTGTATTTCGTCTTCCCAGGACTTGAAAACTGCAGCCTTGTCTTACTGCCCCGTTTTTGCGTCTCTTCTTGCCACTTTGCTGGCAATGAAAATTTTTTCCTACTTCCAACACCCTTTCCTTGTTTCGCTGCGCTTTTTTTCCCTCTCTCTTTCGCTATTTTTTTTTTCATTTTGCGTTTCTTCTTCGGCGGAGCCATTTTGGAATTATCTCAGGTTGGTGACATATCAGCGTGTCAATGCGCATGCGGTAACTTACCGGAAGCTGAGCTACATAGCAACGGATAAACAAACATGACCCCAGGGTGATAGAGAGGGTACTTTTTTGCCTTTTAAGAGACTGCAGTTGTTTTGAGCAGCGGAAAAACAAAACAATATGGCAGAAACAACAGAGGGAGAAGGAAAACGGATAAAATTATATACAGTAAGCCATTTTTTCTAATTGACAACCCCGTTTTCAGTCATTTTGAGTACTCGGATTTAAACTGTGTTCAAGAAATATAAAATATCTTCCAAAATACTTAAGCGGAGCCCAAAATACTTGGCAGGGAGATTCGTTACGTGTAGACGGACCATCGTAGTTTCAGGCCCGGTCAGAGAGTGGATTCGCATTCAGCAAAAAAATTTACTTTTAATGTATGGATTCAAATTTAAATTCGTTGATTTTCATGGGAATAATAATAATAATAATAGTAATAATAATAATAATATTTAATACTTATATTGCGCTTTTTCTATAAAAATATTCAAAAGCGCATCACAATATTATTATTATACTAAATTAGAATAGTAAAAATAGAATAGAATAAAAAAACTTACAATATTTACAGTATAAAAATTTCCAGAGTAATAAGTAAAATGTGGAATTTTTAAAAATCACAATATTAAATTAAATCAATAAAAATCTAACTTAAAGCCTTTTTAAATAAATACGTTTTTACAGAGCGTTTAAAAGACTCGATAGAGGTTTCCTGTCTTATTGGCAGTGGAAGACTGTCCCATAAAAGAGGGGCAGCTATCGAAAACGCGCGATCTCCTATAGTCTTCTTTCTTATTAGCCAAAGTCTTTCTAATAATATACCATTATTGTTACGGCGTAGTTGATAATGTGAGGCTGGTAAGACAGAGACTAGATTCTTAATGCCATGAAGTATCTTAAATGTAACAAGGAGAATCTTGAAATCTACGCGCAAGTGCACTGGTAACCAGTGAAGTTCCTTTAGTAAAGGAGTAATGTGGCAATACTTAGGTGCGCGATAAACTAATCGAGCACTGGCGTTCGTGACTCATTGAAGTTTCTTAATTTGATACTCTGGAGCACCATACAATAAACCATTACAATAATCTAGCCTGCTTGTGATGAACGCATGAACAAGCCTCTCGGTGGACTCGCGAGACAAATACTTTGTTATGTGCCAAATATTGTACAGATAATGAAACGAGCTAGCGTAAGCCTTAGTCACATGAGTCAACATGTCCAGATGAGAATCAAACCAGGTGCCCAAATTGCGCACTGAAGAGACGGGCGATACCTCAGCTTGGCCAATCTTGATCTTGTCAACGGACACCCTCGATAACTGTCTTTCCATGCCAATGATTAAGAACTCAGTTTTGTCGTTGTTTAGCATCAACTTATCATCTCTCATCCATGCGCGAACATCGCGAATACAGTTTTCCATCGCAATAACAGCATCAGCCTCAGTGGTATTATCAACAGGATTAAACGATATATATAGCTGTGTATCGTCCGCATAGGTGTGAACGGATGGTAGATGAGATTTCATAATGTCAAACAACGAACTCGCGTAGATGGTAAATAAGAGGGGGCCTAAGCAAGAGCCTTGTGGGACCCCGCAAGTCAGGTTAAATTTCTCAGAGAGCGTTCCGTTAACAGAGACCTGCTGCGTTCTTCCCGCCAAATAAGATTTAAACCATAATAAAGCCTTATCCCGAAGGCCAAGCTTGGACTGCAGCCTGTGCAGAAGAATACCGTGGTCTACGGTATCAAACACAGCACTGAGATCTAACATGACAAGCAATGTGACATGGCCTTTGTCCATATTTAGCAACAGATCGTTCTTAACTTTTAATAACGCCGTCTCAGTGCTGTGATTCTGCCGGTATGCGCTTTGGAGAACAGGAAATAAGTTGTTGGCTGTCATGTGATATTGTAATTGGATAGCCACAGACTTTTCCGTAATCTTTGATGTAACCTGCAAGTTGCTCACCGGTCGAAAGTTTTTGTTAATAGGTTTGAGTCCTGCTTTCTTAAGCAAAGGGTGAACTAAAGCATTCTTCCAGTCCTCTGCAAAGACGCCTGACTCCGTAGACATGCTCTCCAAATGGAACAATGGGCCTATCTTGTAAGTCCCTACCACAATAATGTCTAAGTAAAGCGTAGATATTCCCAACAGTGTTGTTGGTCAGACTTAACATACGAGCCACAGTTGTTTGAAGTTCTCGAAGGTTCCAGAGATATATACAAAGCAGAAGCTTTCCCAACGGAATTCTTGGAAATTCTTTGAAGAAACTGCCAGTGCGCAAAGATTTTTTCCTTCGGCAGATGGAGCACTTCCTGAAAAAAAAAAGACAAATCTTAAGTTTCATGGGCCAGTGACCACTGTTGAGCGATGAAACATGATACTTGACATGTCAGTCTTTAATAGACATTTCCTTAAAACCACCTCACCGGCAGACCAGTATGATCAAATATCCACTATTAACACTGCTACAAAATGTATCCCATCGCAATAAAATAGTGAAATGTTTCTTTGCTATCTGAACTTGAACTCCAACAAAGAATGAGAATAAGCAAGCTCTTAATTGATTCGGTGCATGAACTCTACACGCAATGATATAAATACAAACCAGAGAAATCCATCAACGTGGTCTTCATTTCTAACAGTTAGGTCCATACCACGATTGCATGGGACACATCTCAGAGGACTGGCCAGAAAATTTTGTCCTTGCAGCCACTCAATCAATTCCAAAACAGGACCATTTGAAAGGATTGTGATATCTGCGAGGTTCATTGTCAAATGTTGTGTGTTTTTCATTAATCATCATTGTTGATTATGTCACAAGCTGCAATTTCCGGTCACATTGTGCCTTTCCTGCCAATTTTTCCAGGGCTGCGATGCTAAACAATAGGTATGTTATGACGTTTTTTTCGGCTTTCTGAGGTCTGACCAAAGGTTACATTTGAGTGATTTTTCGCTCGCGGTTTGCTTAATCATTCTCTGATTTTTCAGCTCACGATCCGATCACTATGTCTAATACAAACGCTAGTTCTACCAGGCAGTCACGATCACGTAACATCAAAAGAACCTTCGTTTTGTTAAGAAACGAAGATGAACTTCGCGTTCCACGAGCATCGACGTTGAAGATTCTTAACGATAGTGGTCGAGTGAAGGATGTCGAATTCAGCAACAATGCCACAAGCCAGCATATCTGTGAGCTATTATCAAATTCGTTCTCGAGCGTCCTATCGAGGGGGGAATTTGCCAAGTAAGTAAATACGATTAAAGTCATCATCGGGCCTTGTAGAGTTTAACCGGTGTAGTTTGGTTAGGATGGACTATATTTGACTGCTTTCATTTACCACGTAATTAAGAGGGACGGAATACAAGTCATGACTAAATTAATGCAAAGAATGTTAGGCCAATCAGAGCGCGCATACTATCTTCATGACCTTTGACGCGCGTGGCCTATGCACCGACGGCGGGAGTAAACTGTAAAGTCAAACTAATACCCCATTCACACCAACTAAAGATCGACCTGCAGAAGGGTTATGAGCACCTTTATTGTGTAGTTTTCTACACAAAAACTTCGTAACATCTTCAAAAGTTTTAAAAAGTGCCCTAGTGAGGTGTGGAAGGTAAAAATTTCCCTTATTTAAAACAAAAATATTTTGCTATTTGTTTTGGGCTTTGGTTACTATTTATTATAGCCTTTCAATTAATACTTACAGTACCTTGTTAACCTAATGATTTCTGTAAAGCATTATTACAAGGTTATAATAATAAGCTGTATTTCGAACATATTGCAGTCCAAGATGATTCAGGCTCTGATGATTCAGAAGTTGCCAATCCAGTTGAGCGAGACAGGCATGGGGGTGCCAATAATTATAGCAGCAGTGAAGAAGATGGTTCTGAGATAATTACAGTAGCATCTGATAATGAGCAGAATATCGGAGATCAACACTTGGGTATTCGCATGAGTCAAGTCATTGTTATTGCACTTTTTACTCTGTAGAATAATAAAGGCCAAAGTGCTCGGCGTGCTTTATAAATCTACGTTAATTTCGCGATTTAAAAAAGATCGCGAAATTTAAGTGACGCGAAAATTAAATGTCGCAAAAAATAACATGACGCGAAAATTAAGTGACCCAAAATATGCAGGAAGGTATATTTAATGTACACGGATAATGAGGTCAATTGGCCACTAAAAACGTGACTTGAATTCAAGCATGAACTTCAAACCGTGTCTTGTAGACACTGTGAGAACATTGTTCTTGTTACTGTTTACACATACTCAGTTGCGTTTCTGTTTATTTGGACATTGTTCATTAACTTTGATCAAATCCAGGGACATGTCAAATAACATTGACAAAGGAATAAAGTGTGGCTCACTCAAAAAACGCGAAATTAAAGTGAGTCAAAATGCAAAATTTTTGCAAAATCGCGAAATTAAGGTGTTGCGAAATATGCGAACCTCAAATTCGCGTTTTTATGCTAGAGACGTTTAAGTTGTCTAGACATCTTTAACGTCTAAGACGTCTGGTATAAAAATGAGACGTCTTTAAGCACACGATGACACGGCCTAACAGAAAAAAAAAGACTGGGTTCTATACTCGGAGGACACTGGAAACTAGCAACCTTTAAGCGCCTGGTAGATTTGTTCGAAAATGGCGCGAATTTACGAACAAAACATGGCAGGTCTTTTGAAGTCTTTCTATCGGCGTAAGGGCGTCACGTTTTTATACTAGACAGGTTTAACGTCTCGAACGTTAAAGGCGACTGATCAGAGCATCGTTTAGACGCTCTTAAAAGAAGACGTTAAAGTAGACAGACGTTAAAAGCTTCTTCCTTATTTTCCGTTTTTATACTAGACGTTAAAGTCGTCTCGGGACAGCTTTAACGTCTGAGACGACACTAACGTCCCTAGCATAAAAACGGCCAATTTCATGTAATGTACACTCTTACTTTTTTTCAATTTAATTAATTAAGAATTCTCGCCAACAAAATTAAATCCAGCTGGAATGCCCAAAAGCAACACAAAAACTGGTTCTTGAAAGGCCTTAATTGTTCAGTCTTAACACTGGTCTAAAGAAATAAATAAAACGTTACAGCTTTGAAACTGAAAGCTAATTTTGCTGTTCATTTGAAGATATTAGCAGTGATGAAGAAGGACTGGAAAGACCAGCTTTCAATTCCACACCACAGCATTCATCAAGGCATGGCAACCGCACCATACACACTCTGTCAGGTGAATATGATCATATCAGATAAAAAAAAATTAATCACCCATATACACTGATAGTAAACGTATCCCTTATTATCTAGCACTCAAAATGTATAGGTGGTTTTCATGTTACGTCATAGCTGCCATGTTGGTGGACAAAAACAAACGATTTCTAATTAGCTCCTTTTTTTCGTCCACCAGCAATTGTACATTGCAGCATTGTTATCTGTGTCCCTAGAGATTGGTTGCAAACCACCCATTTTTGCAATTTTCCAACCAATGAAACTAGCCCCAACCTGCATTAATTGAAACCTATTATACTCTGATTATCAACTTAATTGATTCAAGCCCTGGAGAGATTTTGCCTATCTTTACCTTTCAAAATAATTAAATTTATGTTTCTTTTGGAACCAGTCACAAAGTGTTCTTAATGAAGTGCTGAAGCAGTATCTGTTTATGTGAAAAACAATACAGGATATTAATGTGCAGTTGGTGTCTTCCAAGGTTATGAGAGGTGTCTCGATAGTGTATACTATAGAATGTTATAAAAATAAGAACATACTGTGCATCACAGTAACATTACAATAAATATATCAGTAACTACAATGTATGACCTCTCTTCTACATAATGACCAGTATTCTTAGTTGAATTTAACTAGAGTTTTTAAATTCAGTGACACAAGCACTTTTAGAGCTCTGTGCCCATCTGAAGTTCTTTAATAGCAGCAGCATATAAAACACGTATATGATTTTGATAGGAAAAAACTGTCCAGTGTTCCAGTGTCTTACATTTACTTTTTTGTCAATTTTTAGGCACGTCTCTTAGTGGTGACACAGAGGTTTTCGTTAATTCTTTATATGGTAATGTACAGTAGTGTCATATTAGAAGCTGACTACTGGCGTAACCCATTTAAAATAGGCATAGCTGGCATGCATATATCTGAAAAGTGTACTTCTATGATCAGTTGTTGTTCCAAGTCACAACATGGGTTTCATCTTCCAATGAGAATAATACACTATAAACAAGCTCCAGCTGATATTAATATATGTGCTATCCTTTTCTTGTTCAAGGTTGTTAATATAAAATTATGAAACAATGAACCATGATAATAATCTTTAAATATTTTTTTTTAATCTCAAGATTCAGTGATATGCTCAAGGGAAAGGGCCGAACCATGCAATTCCCTCAATGCCTGTGAAGGTAACGTCAGTAGCTGCAGCTCATGAATAATGTACTACAGTCCCTTTTGGTCTGTAAAACAACATTTATTTGGTTTGCCGTGTTGATACGTAATTGGTTGCAATACATGTCTTTCAAAGAAAGGCATTGTCTATTAATGGTGTAACTAGTCTTTTGTATGGTTTTGTATGTGTATAATACGCACAAATGGAACACATTAAGTAAACATTGACATCACCCTGGTGAATCCAATCATTGGCTTCGTTATGACCATGGGTAAATTCAGTCATTATGTTAAAAGAATCTGTACAGGTTATGCGTGCAGTGTGTTGTTGTTGGTTTTTTTTTGCACCAATTAATTTTAAAAGATTAGTTGTGCTTTTATTGTGAGGTACATGTATCTTGGCAATTTGGGATTAATCTCAATGTCAGATCAAACTTCAATCTCTACGGAGGAAGTCACAATTTTTTTTAATTTAGTACATGCATTGCTAGAATTGCACGCCTTGTAGTCTTTGTTACTGTACCATCAGAATGTGTAAGGTACTTGTAAAAATATTAGTTAGCATTTTTTCTTGTCATTTAGAGAGGCTGTGTCGACATAAATTTATTGGGTATTAAAGTAGTAAAAGCATAAAGGTCATGTTCTTTGTGTCATCTTTTAGTGGGGACGGTTCAGGAATTGGCTGATCACCTACTAATTGCAGAAACAGGTATGTCAATAATGTAATGTTTTAACACACTACTACAGACATGAGTACCATAGATTATAAGTCTAAAGAGAGATAGAGTGTTCATTCACAGGTCATGCACACAGAAGGGATTGGCTGGAGCGTAACCTTGGCAAATTAAAAAAAATAGCCATGTTTAGGTGTTGTGTGACTGTTATGTGAATACATTGTGTGGAATTTCATTTCATAGATCCCCATAGTGGGCCAGCACACGATACAAGATTATTACAATCCCTTTTGGCAGCGCACCAAGTGCCTCAACGGCTACCATTTCTTTGCCTGGAGGCAGCACAAGTAAGGATAATATTTTTACTTGTATGTACCGATGATTGATTGTAGCGATGCTACCTTGTTATAGGGGCACTGTTCTTGAAGCCATGCTAAGCAAACAATGCACAGTGTTTAACTCATTTTCAGGAATCAAACCTTTGAATCAATCAAGCTAACGAAACTGTTCTGTTTGTGCCAAGCACGTTAATATCTTTGTTGGATGTGTTACAGGTCAAAATTGGTTTTAGGTTATTCCATTTTTAAACGTAGTTTTTTAATTTCAAACCACATCAATTCTTACAGTATTGTGCAAAAGTAATGCAAACGATAATCGTCGAATATCGCAAAAATCGCGATATATCGGCGATATTTAACGCTAATTAGCTTCAAGCGATATATCAAGCGATATATCGCAACAGTTATTGTTTTATTTCTCGGTAACATATCGCGACATATCATTTATACTTTGCGATAAATCATTTCCATTCAGCGATATATTCTCGCTTAGCGATATATCGTTCTCGTTGAGCGATATATCGTTCCTGCATAGCAATATATCGTTCCCACCTAGCAATATATCTTACTCGCTTAGCAATTTATCGTTTTCACTTAACAATACATTGTTTCTGCTCAGCGAGATATTGTTGACTGCTTGTGAAAAAATGTACATTTCTTGACAGACCATTTAAGCTAACGAAGACTCCTCTTCGCTACAAACTTAGCTTTTAAGATGGTGAGTTCAGATAAAATCATAAATCAAACATGTTAGCTAAAGTGCATAAATCAATCGAACGTACCTGTCCAGGTTCCATAAAAAAAAACTCACTAAAGCCCACGTGAATTCCTGCAGCAAGTTTTATACCAGAGAGGACAACTGTATCACCACAGAGGTTTAGGTGGGCAAAAACCGGAAAAATAGATGTTATGTGTATTTTTGGCTGTTTGTTCTTTCTGTGTAATTCATTACGATCCAGTCTTCACACAACGTTTCAGTATTGATTGGCATGGCAATGCGAGAAATGATTTTCTCAAACTTGGCAAAGTCTCCTCAAAATTTGTTTAGCCGGCTTTCATTATTTTATTTTTCAAAGTCTGTATGGCAAAAAGGTCTTCTTAGAGCGCATGCAAATAATAAGCTAAAGGTCTGTTGGTCTTCCAGAGCGTGGAACAATTGCCACGGAGCCAGTGATTTTCAACTTCTTGATAATGCAAACGATGCTTGAAATACTGACAAGTAAACCTGCAGCTGTCAATGACCTGAAGAGTTCAGCTGGGAGCAGACCTTGTTTGTGAAGGAGCTCTATTTGAGTTCTTGTGTAATTTGAAACTTTAGCCATGATAGCCTTCAGCGAATGGCAAACATCACAGTCTATAAAGAAAGTGTTACCATGGCAGCAAATACAACCGGACCGTATTGAGCGAATCACATGCAAGGACACTTGATCTTCTATTGTAAAAAGCGCTATAGAAATATTAATATTAGACACAGAAAACTGTTGGTATGACTGCGCAGAAGCTGGGGTTAAATCTGGAAACTTTGTGTATGTTTACACAGAGCTCAAATTGCGTTTCACCAAGCAAATTATAATTTTGGGTCGATTTCCGCCGCTTTCCCGGCTCTGACAGCAAAACAAAACAAAACCTGCAATGCTTTTGGGTTGCGGGAACACCTTCACAGTCTACCTATGGAGAGTAACCAGGTAAGTTTATATGCTAGAATAGTTGTGCAATCGCGTCAAAATTGTTGTCATTTCCGCTTATTATGGCGGAGGATGGAAAGCTTTTTGCAGCTTTCGAAAGCAAATTTTTACGCTTTGTCGAAGCACTTACATGTATTACTCGACTGTGCCCATTACATGTACACAGACACGGATTCATCGTACACAATCGCTTCACTAGGATAAATCGTTGAAGCGAGGTTCACTACGATATATCATTACAACAAAATTCGCTGCAATGATATATCGTGGAGATATATCGTTTCGCTTTACGAGATATCGTTGCAACGAAGTCTCGCTAGAGCGATATCTCAGCGAGATATCGCGAAGATTGTACCGATATCTCGCTGATTTTATCGTTTTAGCGTTCACCAAGCCGTGCAATGTTTTGCTGATATATCGGCGATAAATCATGAGAATAAAGCGCGATATTCGACGATTATTGTTTGCATTACTTTTGCACAATACTGTATTGTCTCAACCTAGGTCAATTTGTTTCAAACTACAGTAGATCAACTTGTTTTGACCTATGTCAGCTTGTCTCTAGATCAGCTTGAGCCAGGTAAAAAACACAGGTCACAGGCTGCAAGTCACAGGTCATTCTTTTACCAATACAGTAACTAACTGTTTACAGATGCTGACATTAGGCCTAAAAACTTTTGTTTGGGCCTAATTAAGCCTAAGGTTAGCTTTAATGAATGTTTAGGATACTTTCTGTATTGGCAAGCAATGACCTGTGAATTGTGGCCTGTGACCTGTGTTTTTTACCTGCCTCAAACTGACCTAGGTTGAATCAAAGTGACCTGATTTGAAAAAATAAACTAGTTTCAAAATAGAATAACCTAGAAATAACTTTGACCGGTAACAGATGCATTCATTTGTCCTTTAG
>CAXHUQ010000403.1:68400-73400 GCA_964020085.1 Micromussa lordhowensis
TATCCATTATGTTCCATAGATGAGAATTAATGGAACTGTTTCAATCAGACACTGCCCCAATGTCAATATTGTGGCACCTATTGACTGTGGTAATTAACGGCAATGCCAAAAGGTCTGTTACAGGGTTTAAATTAAGGTTTTGTTTGGAGTGGCATTTCCGACAACGTTACATGAACCAGGCCTTTTTTTTTTACCTGTGCGAATTAACCATAATTATCCATTTAGATAGTTACTATTTTTCAATTTCAAGATGCGCCTGCAAAGTCATGAGGATATGTGACCTGTTCTTATTATAAGATACCGCCCTTCGGAGCATGCAATTGCTGTTCTCAGGTAAGGAATCAGGGAATGCTTATTAGTCTGTGCTACATTCTGAGCAACTGGTAACCAACTTGATACATTGCATATTGATGAACACGTTATGCATACGTATGCAGATGCACGAAGAAAGTACGAGCACAACTAGTTCCCCTTAAATGTATGTCCTAAGAGCCTATTTTTACATGTGAATAGAGAGAGACTGGGTGGTATGAAGTTTCTTGTCTAAGGAAGCAATACACCACATTCCCGTTGATAAAGCCTGTAATTACATAAGCAACAAACTACTAAAGGATGATAAACTTTCTTCACGCACGAGCCTGGACAGCAATGAAATCACTTCTTTGTTGCACTTTGTCTTATCTAACAACTACTTTATTTACGATGACAAGATATACAAACAGACTCATGGTTGCGCGATGGGTAGCCCTGTTAGCCCGGTGGTGGCAAACTTATGTATGGAAGCGATCAAAGAAGTTGCCATCAACACCTCTGAAGTAAAACCTAAAGTATGGAAATGCTATGTGGATGACAGCTTTTGCATCATCAAAAGGAATGCTGTCAACTCCTTTCATACTACACTTAATTCCATCGATCCACACATTTCATTCACTATTGAGGAGGAATCTGACCAACAGATCGCTTTCTTAGATACTCTGGTTTCTCGTAAGGATAATACGATCGCTATAGGTGTATATCGCAAAGCAACCCACACGGACAGATTTTTAGACTTTTGTTCTCACCATGACAAACGCCACAAGATAAGCACAGCCGAGACCCTCTTACATCGCGCAACAAAACTGCCTAGTACATCGCAAGGGAAAAACATTGAAATCAACCACGTTATAGATGCTTTACGAGTTAACAACTATCCCTCCTATGTTATTTCCAACATCTTAAAGCGTAAATTTTCCAAAGCATCTACGCACACCATTCCCACACCTGAAGAATTGGTTTGCATGTTTTTTAAATGGGCTGCACCTCAAGAGAATCCTAACAATTTGGCAGTCCTTCCCTTTATCAATGGTGTCACGCAGCCACTTATGAGAATTCTTCGAAGGTACGACATCCAAGTTGTAAATAAGCCCTTCAAAACTTTACAACAAGAATTCCCTTCTCCCAAATTCAGGCCATCTATTGAACATCAACCGAACGTAATTTACAAAATACCCTGTGCCGACTGTGATTGGTGTTATGTAGGCGAAACTGGCCGGTGTTTTGAAACCCGCAAAAAAGAACACATCAGGAATGTGAAAACTTGTGCTAATGGTTCAAACATTGCTAAGCATGCGTGGTCATTCGACCATCGCATAGACTTTGATAATTCTAGTGTCATTGACAAAGGCTCTTTTCATGTTAGAAGAACCCTGGAGGCTTGGCACACCTCTGCTACCAAACATGCGGACAATAACTCTAAGCCGATTCCAAACCAGTATAGTATTCTTTTCAAACCGTAGTCACCTAATTTACACGTTTATATTTTTCTATTGTCATTCTTCATATTTTTATCTCGCCTTTTTTGTATATATTTCATCAACTTGTATTTTAATTTTTTATCCGTCGAAGGCTGTAGAATGATAGCCGAAAGCTCATGTTATTTTTTGAAAACTTTTTAGCCAGCGAACATTTTTATCTTTCAGAGTGAGGTCCCTTTTAATACGCTGACCGCTGACCGCTGACCTTCAGAACTGAAGTATGAGGTGCTATAACCACTACTGTAACACCATCATTCCTCCACCCATTTTGGCATGTTAAACTGTGTCTAATTGCAAGTTTAATTGTATTTTCCTTAACTTTGTTTTTTATGTGTTACAATCAACCAGGCTAATTATGCAGTCAGAGGAGTGTACAAAGGTACTGCACCATCTCAACATTCATGTTGCTTTCGTGGGCAGTAGTTTTGATGACAAGGGTATGTTTGCTTATTTGTTGAAGTCTATTGCTGTGTTAAGTGTAGCTCATTGCCCATTAATGATATTGAAAGGGTGTGAAGAGCTTTAATGATATTATTATTATTATTAAAACCTGGTGTGTTCATCTAATAATTTATTACCTTTTCTTTAAGCCATAGGGAAGCAATCCAAAAAATGTGGAGATATCCAGGACATTGAGCTGCGCATTTTGCATCCAACCATGTCACCTCGACAGTTGGTTATTGGCAATATCCTGAGTGGTATGGTTAATTATTTTTAAAACATGATTGTCACATGCATACAGTAGCGTTATAGTTAAACTTGTTGTAAGTGCAGTACATTCACTGATTGGACCTTGATACTACCAATGTGAGAATTCGAACCTTGCAAATGAGGAAAATGAACAAAACTGTATTTCCATGAATGTATAGCATTATACTAGCATTAGTTACAGTGTACATACACCCAATAAGGAGTAAAGGTGTGATTACAGCACATTACTTAAGTAGCTAAAAGCCTTAAGGTGAAGTGATTAACAGTATTTTCATGTCAACCATTGTCTTTCGTAGGAGGTGACATAAACTTAATAAGCAGTCTTGTGTCCTCTGCAGAAGAAGCCTGCCAAGCAGCTAATGCATTAGCATCTCATAGGTATGAAATGCATTTTTCGTTTACCGTTGATCAAGACTGGTTTTATGAATGATGTTTGTTATGACTTTTGAAATTTGAACATTTTAATTTGCAAAGTACTGCACGGTTTTCACTTCTATTTTTCTACACTGTACATTCATTCCTCCTTTTGAATAATGTCGTAATAGGCACATATTCTGCGACAAAATTATCATTAATAAAAGCATTCTTCCACATTTTGGTCCAAGTATGTCATATTAAAAAAAAAATATTTATTAACTCAGGACAGCAAACTTATGGCTTCAAATCTCAAGTAGTGTTCAAATTGTTTGTAACAAAGATCTGAATGGCATTATTTTGACAATTAAACTAATTTGATAATTAAACTATTTTGATGATTAAACTAACTTGGGTTGATTTTTATGTGGGTATGACTTCTTACTGTAAATGCTTGTTGATGATTTCTACTTCAGGAGTTCCAAGACAGGCAAAGACAATGTCAGGAAGCATCAAATCAGGTACCATTATACCATTATGACTCAAACACAACTTGATAAACAATTAACCATTCTTCAGAAGATGGGTATATGTCATATATAAAAAAAAATAATTTATTAACTCAGGACAGCAAACTTATGGCTTCAAATCTCAAGTAGTGTTCAAATTGTTTGCAACAAAGATCTGAATGGCATTATTTTGATAATTGATTTTAATTCAATTCTACCAGCCTGAAGATGAAGAAAGTGGAGACGATACACAGTAGATACCACTGAGGTAAGCATTTTTAACATTTAAAGAAAAGCTACAGTAACTACATGTAGCTTAAGATGGGTTTTGTACAAATCATAGGAAACCTGGAAAGTCGTGGAATTCAATAATTATTAAATAATTATTCAATCCATTATTGTTTGTTATGGAAAGTCAAGGAAAATAATGGAATGTGTAGCACATTAATTATTAAATAAATTATTGCAGGTGAAGAAGCAAGGACAAAATAAAATACAGGCCAGTTATGTCAGATACAGAGAAAAAGAACACATTGAACTATTACTTATTACTACTTTTTACTTGTTCTTAGCTTTGACAGAAAAGAATAGCCGCTTTCAGTGAACAGGTATAATAGATGCTTATCACTTTCATTACACAGTTAAACTCATGGTTATTGAATATCGAAATTGTCAGCATTGTCTCAACTTATTGCAAATGATTCCATCATGTTCACCAAGCTGTTCTAGGAGAAATAACTGGACCAATCTGCTCAAGCCAGCTGTTGTCATGGAAATGGTTACTCCATGAGTTGGCACTATGCTTTGGATAAACATTAAAGACAGCTTGTAATGAATTCTTGAAGTAACAAAACCAATCAAATCTTCTCCTGGTGCATACCATAATCAGATGCGAGGACAAGCATTTGTGACCACAAAGTGCTTTTATCCGTATAGCGTTTTATCCGACTTAATTGTTGTCAAAAGAGAAGGGTTCTGACGATTACACTATGCATAAATGGCTGTAGGTCACCTTGGAACCTCTCTGAAAAAGAGAAGACGATATTAGGAAATCATAGGCAATGAGACAGCTAGGGCATTTAATTAAAAGGAATAACCCTATACCTAATTGGGAATTTGTTACATATGATTATTAAAGGGTGAACCTTCCAAACGGCCAAGACAAAGCCCATTTTACAGCAACAGCAGTGGGGAGGATAGTGGCACGGTATGTCTTTCATGTGGCTTTACGTTTGCAATGTAACCACATCGACTGCACCTCAAGACAGGCTAAATATATATATTAGACACAGACACAGGTCACTGTGTGTACCTTGGATTGAAATTGGTAAAAATTAACATAAATAGGTATAAGAAGTATAAGATGGGTGTGTTTCTCAGAATCGATATTCGAATGGGATCATTCGTAGCAGCTGGGCTTAGTTAGGGCCATATATAAAAATGCAGAAATATCTTAAAACTTCCTTATGTAATAAATTCATTGGAAGAAATGTACATGGAATTCACACCAGGATTATCACAGATTGTCATTTAAATAAAAAACAAAAAACACCATAAAACAAAATAACATGAAAAACAGTGGTAGGTGGTGAAGTTGAGGGTTTAAAACTTTGCAAAGACCATGGACGATAAG
>CAXHUQ010000403.1:78400-92400 GCA_964020085.1 Micromussa lordhowensis
AGAGCAATGTCTCACGTGTAAACATATGCAATAAAAATTTGGGGCAGTTAAAACTGTAAAATGTTAGAAGAAGAAGTCTAAGGTGTGCTTTTGTCAACAAACACCGCCGTCCTAATTAGCATAATAACGTGAAAATAACGATGCACGAAGAAAATAATGATATATTCCACTTACCTCGCGACATGTCGACAACTGGATGTTCCACGATACCTCATGTTATATTATCAGTAGGTTTCAGCCGCATTTTCGATGCTTAGTAAACGAAATCACTCTGACACATTCCAACGGTTAAGCTGATTTCAACTCCACGAAGCCCGCGTCATAACATCTTTCGCCTCATAATCGCCGTTTGCAAGACGTTTAACAATTTGCTGAGATCCTAACTGTCCCAAAAGTCTGTCAGCAGCCTTTAAATCCTCCTCTTAATCGATAATTCTCGTCAAGAACTCGTTTAAGTTCAGTTCTGTTTCGATCTGTTGCCATTATTCCACAGATTGCGTTACACATAACAAGTGCACATTTCAACTGGTAGGGATAGAGAGAGGGGTGGGGGGGGGAGGTAGGAAATGAAAATGTAACTGGCTTTAAAGCCATTTTACGTATTTCAGTGGCTAAACTAGTAATCAGCTTTCTCACGGAATGATTTGATTATGAGCTACTGCTTGGAAATTTGCGTCATTTTTTGTGGTCGATGGAGGGTAATGGGGGGGGGGGAGTGGCTGGACGCGAATTGTATTAAAAAGAACAAGATAGCCAGTATCAGGTCAAGAGACAATGATCTGTATATTATCTATTGCTCAGGTTAATCAGTTCATTAATGATGCCCTGTTAATTAGGGGTTTTTGGGAAACTGGTTATTTAGGTAAAAAATTAAATACCACTTATTAACCGAGAGTGAGGTCATTACAGGGAAATCTCAGACCAAGGCCTTGATGTATTGACCGAGCGACAGCGAGGTCAATACATCAAGGCTGAGGTCTGAGATTTCCCTGTAATGACCGAACGGACGAGGTTAATAAGTTGTTTATTATATGGCCTTTTTAGCCCTGGAAAAAAAACCGGAAGCGCTTTCCAATATCCGTTTGCGCGCGCGAGAGATCATTCGAGGCCACGTTCACTGAACAGAGAAAACCCTGGCCGTGCGATCGAAACCAGAAGGGACAGTAAAAACAGTTTCTTTGAAAATGAGACAATTTTTGCCTTTATTACGCCAAGATCTAGGTCAAATTTAACATTGAATTTTTTTTTATTATTATGCCCGGTCATTACAAGAAAATAATGCCCGCTCAGCAGCCAGTCAGAGCGCGCGCACTATTGTAGCCATATAATAATTAACAAGATACACGAAATTTATGTCGGCGGCCCGCGTCAGAGAACATAGTCATTTATCAATATAACGTGTCTTTCGCCTCGTCAAAACCATTTTCAAGTTGTTAATATTTGCTAAAATGCCTACTGATTCACAAGTCTGTTAGCAGCCTTTAAAATCCTCCTTTTAACCAAAGATTCTCATGAACTAACTCGTTTAAGATTGCACAGTGGACACAGCTTCAAGGTATGGTTAAACCATATTACTGATTAACCTAACCGCCCGTGACGAGCCCTGGCCTTTGTTCCACTTCTGACGTCTCACCTTTGACTAAAATTGCTTAATAATAATAATATAATAATCAAATACATAATAATAATTTATACTCAACTTCTGCAAGAGGGAAAGATCTTTCCAATGATTTCCAGATCAGAGTGCTTGGATCAGTGGAGCCTGAAATATGCACGAAAATGTTCAGAAATTTGAGTGAAAAACTCAGAGCAAAATTTTCTGCGACTACACGTGGCTTTTCGAAGAAAAGTTTTTCTTAGGTCAGGAGACGGGCCATAAAGTCGAAGCAGTTACTGTAGCACAAGAGATGAGGTACGCAAAAGATGAGGACGGAAGTAGCCGGTTCACCTTAGATGTGTTCCTGACTCCTCAGCAGGTTCAATCCTTCTCCAGAATGGCTGCAAAGCCAAAAAACAGACGGGAGGAGATCCTCGAAGAAGACATAACAGCCGCTGAGGATGAAGCTGCGTATTCATCAACCCGAGCAGATATTCTTGAAAAGTGTCAGTTAAGTCATCCAATTGTTTATGACTCGTTCAACTTGTGTGCCTTAAACGCATCTTATGGCTTTAAAAAGCTAAGGGTCAACATGCTTCACCTGATATGCGAGTATTTTGATCTAGATGTTTGCAGCGTCCCTAGATCGCGTAAAGCGCCCTACATAGAGTTGATAAGTAGTCTTGTGCAGACATGGAGCTGTGCTCCATCACAGAACTGAACGATATTAGCGGCTGACCGGCGCATCTTTTTGACGGATCACCTACGGGTGGGACAGGGTCAGTAAAATGTATTTTCGCAGATTAGGAAAACGTGGAAAAAGCAGATATTAGCAAGAGTTATTGGAATCCACAAAGATAGAACATGTTGAAATAGAACATAAATTGTTAAGAATCCCAACTGGTGGGAGACTGGCCAGTTGGCTATTTACACAACGCGGTCGAGGAGTTGAAGTCGGGACTACTGAGAACAAATATCCAGAGAGTGGTAGGGTGAAGGATTTGAACCAAGACCACTAGGCCGCGCCACCTCTTCCAATCATAGGTTTAGTTGTAAAACTTTGAAGGTGCCCGTTTTTTCCTGTCATCTCTCCAGTAAGTCAAACATTGCACTTGTTTTGAGCGCGCATTATGCCCTGTGCAGTTGGATCTCAGTATGATTTTTTCTTCACACATACGATAACACCTAGTTTTTCAGCTGGAATCCGTTAACAGTTACTGGTCAGGCATAAGCTGCTTTTTTGGTGTTCCTGGTGTTAGTACAGGATCGTAATTTTACTGTGAAAATGATTCGGTCACAACAAGAAGTCGCATGCTTGGTAGCGTAGTTGATTACATTGTAGGTCAGTTCCAACCCAAGCGCGCGCCTGGCATCTAAACCATGCCTTACAGGATGCACAGACCGTGTGCCCACAAAAAAACAGAAGCCCCTTCAGTAATTTTCTGAGCATTTCCTTATGAGATGCAAAAGTGGAACGGCTAAGAAAATACAAGGAGTTTCAATAAAACGACGCTTACCGTTACCTCTTGCGCACTATTTGGCAGTGTGTTCCCTTCGCAACAGGATGGCATTTCAGGCAGCGAAAGACAAAAGTATAAGGCAGAACAAAAAAACAAGTAGCGGGGTTTTTATTGGAAATCTATTTGTATTTTACTTGTAGTATATTCAAACTCTTGCCAAAAACTAAAAGCTGTCAATGAGCTTGAGATATTTGTTTACCGATATCATGAGTGTGGGATGTTGGCTGCGCCTCAATCTGTTTGCACAAACACAATTTAAAGGGTGTCATGTAAGAATTTGATTTAAACGGTACATTATTTGGGAAAATTAAATTCTGTTTATTTTTCTAGCTCCGCCTTTATCTATTCAGGGTACCGAGCATGAGCTTAGAAATTACTAATAAGGAAGTGCGTTACCTAAAATCGGACCCCAAACTTTCATATCAGTTCCACCGGGCAAGAACTTCATGCTAGCCCACATATAGAGCACACTCCCATATTGTCTTATCCGTATATATCCATATATGGTTATGTCAGGAGCCCATCACCAGGAGCGTGCAACTCCCATACTAAGCCTATGTCACGGCATTTTTACTGACCGGTCTATTTTTAGGCATCTTTTCCCGCATAATTGTTCAGTTCCGGTCTACGTGAGCGCGCATCGGTAAGGAAAAAAATGGCTATTTTTCTTTTTAGTCTTCTGGTGAAATGATGACGTCAGTTAAAAATTAAGTCCGTGCTTGTGATTGGTCACTGAGGTTCGTGTGGGGGTCTGAATTCTTGGTAAATTCAAGCTAAAAATAGATCGGTCTGTGAAAACGCCGTGACAGGAATATGGGGTAGTTGCACGCTCCCAGTGATGGGCTCCTGGTTATGTCCTATATGGATATGTGGGCTAGCATGAAGTTCTGACCGTTCCACCGTGATATAACTACTAAAAGTCCTGAATAAATGCTTATAGCAGTTGGCAAACATTTATTTTACCCTAAACAGCAGATCATTGTTGAGGCTCCATTACAAGAGGGGGAGGGGGGTTCTGTGTATCCCATAACCTATTAATCTCTGGCCTAAATATCCCGTATCCTGTTCATTCCAGCTTAACGATTTGCTACTCAATGTCCCGCTTCATCTGATCTAAACATCCTCTACCCCATTAATTTTTTCCCTCACTTTCGTATATTGTTAATTTTGAACCCAAATAGCGAGTATCCTGAAAACCCCTAACAGTGACTCACTGATGAACTGACAATACTGATCAAGAGGTTACTTGACCAGACACTGTGCACCCCCCCCCCCCCACCACGACCACGAAAAAAATAAATAACCTACAGAATGACTCAAATTTCCCAAACAGTAGCTCATGTTCAAATAATTCCGTGAGAAAGCTGATTACTAGTTTAGCCACTGAAATACGTAAAATGGCTTTAAAAGCCGGTTTCAGTTTCATTTGCTACCCACCCTACCCCTGCCAGTTGAAATGTGCACTTGTTATGTGTAACGCAATCTGTGGAATAATGACAACAGATCGAAACAGAACTGAACTTAAACGAGTTCTTGACGAGAATTATCGATTAAGAGGAGGATTTAAAGGCTGCTGACAGACTTTTGGGACAGTTAAGATCTCAGCAAATTGTTAAACTTCTTGCAAACGGCGATTATGAGGCGAAAGATGTTATGACGCGGGCTTCGTGGAGTTGAAATCAGCTTAACCGTTGGAATGTGTCAGAGTGATTTCGTTTACTAAGCATCGAAAATGCGGCTGAAACCTACTGATAATATAACATAAGGTATCGTGGAACATCCAGTTGTCGACATGTCGCGAGGTAAGTGGAACATATCATTATTTTCTTCGTGCATCGTTATTTTCACTTTATTTTGCTAATAAGGACGGCGGTGTTTGTTGACAAAAGCACACCTTAGACTTCTTCTTCTAATATTTTACAGTTTTAACTGCCCCAAAATTTTATTACATATTTTTACACGTTAGACATTGCTCTTTAAGTGGAATGTAGTTTTGGGATCTCAATTGATGTACTTTTGGCGATATTTTCCTTTAAATTTCGCCATTTTTAAGGCGCTTCAAGAGTAACTCGAAAGGGAAGAAATGTAAAAATCTCGAAAAAATTCAGATGTCGATTAAATTCCTAAAACAGCCCCTCAACGTAACAAGAAACATTTGCTTGTCTCGAATAATGGGTTTTTATCTGGATTTATAACGTTTTATTTGTATGGCAAATTGTTCAAAATGTGCCCTAAAATGGCCGCTGAAAGCCCTCTCAGAGCAGCAAACACAAGATGGTCGCCCCAGCGCTAAAATACAAATCGAATTGAACTGAAAGTTATATTTTTGTGAATCACTTATCTAGACCATTCATCTGAGAAAGTTTGAGAAATTTCATTTTTTCTCGTCCAAACGATGATAGTTGATATTTATAGAGGGCGGCTCTTAAGTGTCATGCGTATTTAGCACTGTTGTACTAATTGGGGACACTGTAAATAAACAACCAAATATTTCAAATAGAACATAAACTGTTAAGAATCCCAACTGGTTGGAGGCTGACCAGTTGGCTATTTACACAACGCGGTCGAGGTGTTGAACTCGGGACTACCGAGAACAAATCCAGATAGTGGTAGGGTGAAGGATTTGAACCAGGGACCTCCAGATTTCAAATCCAGCGCCCTAAACCACTCAGCCACGCCGTTGTACGTCATCATTGTATGGCACATCACTGAAATCACAATGTTGCACCTACATGTAGCATGTTGCATATTAATACTTAACCACAATTCCACCTTGCTCAATGTCCAAGGAAAGTTAAAAATGTAATAAACTGAAGAGTAAGTAATTAATGAACTTATATTTTATTAAACACGAAAACACTCCTTGGTGCTTCATGGGTAAGCAAATTACATTTACAATTTTTTACATTTACATTTTTTTAAACATCCATAGGTATCCTTTATTGGAAATTACAGCATTTCCAATCAAGCTGGACTTTTGGACAAAACAAAGGGTAATGACCTTGTTTATTTAATTAAAATAACCTCAAGATAATAGTAGTAGAGTAACATTCCCTACCAGCCATGGAATCAAATGTAGATTGGAAGTGACAAATTAAGTTACTAATCAATGCAAGCTAAGTTTATAGAATCACAACAACTACAACAACAACTTTATTAAACCAAATAATAAGTTAATGGATGGCCTACCCTGCAAAGGGATTACAATCACAACTGACAATGTTGTAGTCTCGTCCTGATCAGTATAAAATATCAGCAACAATCAAAGGGATTGCAATCCAATGACCTAAAACCATACCAATTAGACTACGTGGGCAATTAAACCAAAACCAAGCCTAAAAACTGCACTAATGACCATTCAGCCAATTACTTATCCATCAAATAAGCATTTCCCGCACATTGCTTTCACGACTTGGACTCAACTCATAGTTTCCTGATTTAACATGGAAATCTCACAATTTCTGGGGTTAAATATTTTAATGTGTGTTAACTGGGAATCTGGACCAATACAAAATCTCAACATTTGTTGGGATAAATTTTTGTGAGACCTAAAGATTTGGGGGTTTCAGTTCTTGAAAGGTCTGTGACTGGTATAGTACATTTGAGCCTATATAATAAATTCCCTTTATTCTTACATACAGATGATGAAGAACAGAGTAATGTTAAAGACAGCATAAGAGAAAGTAGAGGTAACCTTTACTTGAACACATGGACTTATTTGAATATCACCAATGTTTTGTTATTCAAAGCAAGCATGACAGTTATATAATTATTATTTACTTAAAAACTAACACACATATATTGCAAAACAAACATCAACAATGTATTCACCAACACCAAATGACAGAACACAAAAAGCTTTGCTAATGAGCTAAATCATCAGAGCAACAAAAGTTCCTCATTGTGCATATATAGCAATGGAGTTCAGAGATACTCAGTCAAAGAAAAAGCAAAACCAAATTTTAAAAACTGCGTTAATGCCAACAATTAATAGTGAAAATTCTTGGACAAACAGTTAGAACATATTACTGCAGATAACTAAATTCATATTGTATTAAATTTGTATTTCTGAGGAAAGTATTCACACAGCAATAAACTTTCAATTTCTCTCACATGATTCCATTTCCAAAAATAGAAACCTTTCTGTCAGTATCAACAGAGCAACAAACGAAAAAGAAAAAAAGAAAGAGAAGAAAAAGAAACAAGAACATTCAGCAAAAACAAGAAGAGGCAAAAGAAAAAGAAGAACAAGAAGAAAAAGAATAAAAAGAAGAATCAGCAGCATCAGACGATGAAAAAGAAAAATTAATTAATAATTAACAATTACTTGATGAGGTGAATACTTTATCTAGACAGTATAATTTCACAGCTGAACAAGTTTGGACACTGACTAAAACATAAAAACAGGGAACCAATGGTTCCTTTGAACACACATATGCAGCTGTATAGTTTTTAAATGAAGGGTCTAAAATACAGGTCGCATTCCACAGGTCAAGGGTACAGGTCTATGTATTGCAGATGTATAAATATAAAGCACCAAGCTTCAGTCCTATACCTGACCCATATATATAATGACTGTGTAAAAACGTTACAGAAAATGTTTGGGGATAGCTATCAGTAGAGTGGGATTTGTACTCTTGACCTGTGGAATGTGACCTCTTCTATTTTAAACCCACTGAAGCTTACATGTAAGCTTACATCAATTGCAAATCAGCTTACTTGTCGCATTCAGCAGTAAAACAAACAAGCGAAACGCTATGAAAAATGAATTAAACTCATACCTTTTCATTATAATTGTGGACTTAATCCAAGGCAATCGACTAAACTACTGCATTTACAATATTCTTAACTGCCTTGAACACACCTTATTGAAAGGATTTCTGGTGTAAGGATGACAGCAGTCATTCTGAAAATTCTTCATACTTTCAAATATCCTGGACGTAGAGTGATGTCTTCCAAATAGATAAAAAAAATTCATAAACTTGCCCAGATGGGAAAAGTGGCAAGCTTAGTAGCTAGGCCTTGAACAATTTAATTTAAACTACATCATACAAGGGTTCGCTGAACCAATCAAATTGCTTGAAACCCCTTGTTCAGCATTGGAATTATACTAACTTTGTTTGTACTTGTACATTCTTTCAGCAAACTTTTTCATGAAGTGTGAAGGACCCATCAATTTAATTTATTGAAGGACCAGTCATCTTCTTTGTACAGATACATAGTAACAAAGTTAAAATAAAGTGTCAAAGACTATTCCATCATACTTTACGGGGACAATCTGTTTTTTCTTTTTTTGCTGGAAATGTCGTATAGATATCAATGATGAAAAAATACCAGACATCCCTTTGACAAGACAAATTTATGAAAAGTTTTCAGAGATTAGCAAGAGAATACTGAGATTTAATTGCATGGAAATATTTCTCCTCATACAAGGGTTTAATTGACCTGTCATTTCAAATCCTTTATTAAAAATACATTGAGAACCATATTTTTAAAAATTCTGCACAGAAAGAGGAGTGTTTTGTCCTGTAGTAAGAAGACATGCGACGATTCTTTGCATTGAGTGCTGGTATTTCCTTTGCTGTCGTTCTTACATATATAAAGATCACAAAATAAATGTTAATGTGGAGTTCAAAATAGTTACTTTAGAGCTTTTAATACATTGTGTATCAAGTGTGTGAATAATAATTATGATTAAGAGAATTTTCACAACTTAGCAAGAGAATAACTGAGGTTTAATTGAATGGAAATATCATACCAAAGGTACCTTGAAAAACCGCTGACCAATAAGGCCGCATTGGTCATTGGTTTGACAGGTCTCAAAAACCGCTGATTGGCTGAGGATTTTTTAAAGCACGCGTGCGCACAACGTTGACCGCTGACTTACGGCAGGGATTGGAAGCGCTCGGAATATAGAGCGGCCATTGAATGGTATTTGGAGGTGTTGTCGCTTTTTGCTTGGCCAGTTTGTCAGTATATTTGCAGTTTATGGAGGAAGTTTGGGGTTCTTGACGAACAACGTGAAATTAATGGATTGCAGTTGTTTGCTGACCACCACGACGATGTTTTCTGGCGTGATTCTTTAACCCTCCTGACGATGAACAGATCTTTCTGCATCCAGGTTCTTGACATGTAAATTCTGCTGCATCCTTGGGCTGCTCCGCCTGTTGCGCTGGTTTCTGTTTTGGATTTGTGTACACTGGAAGGATCGCTTGATTCGTTTCCTTCAAAGTTTGGAAGCGCTCCGTAAACTTTGCTTTGAGAGCATCAACCTTTTTCCGGTACTTGGATTCGTCAAACTTCTCGTCCTCTCGACTTTCAGATTCTGTACTTGACTTCTCTTCTGGCTCATTATCGTCGTCATCTGCACTGTCTTCTCCCGGGTCACTGTCACTGGCATCACCAGCGAGATACCTGGAAATCAATGGAAATGCCAATGTCAAATTAAAAGGTCACCAGTTCGAGTAAGTACATGCACGAAACACTAAAAGCTGTCGAACACCAAGAGCCATTCAATTTCACTTTTCCATTTATTTTACTGGAAACATTAAGATGGCTTTAGTTTGAGATCCATATTTTACCTATTCATTGTAGTGGATAGTTGTTCAATTTTCCTCTGAAGGAGGGGATGGCAAATCGGACATACATGCTGTAAACACTGGCCGTGGAATGAATGTCCACAATTGAGCCTCACATAGTCGTGGAAGCTGTCTTGAACGGGACAGGTCGCCAAGTCACAAGCAATTAATGGATCTGGTTCGTTTCCTGGGAAAGCGTATCCCATTGGTAAGCATCGCTGGTCGAGCGTTGTGTCGAGAGCAGGGAAATAGTACGGCTGAAAAGACATACACATCTTGAGGTAAGCTTAAGCTAGCTAGAGAAACTGTTACAAAAGTTGTCTTTTGACGTGGTCCTTGTTTTGATTTCATTAATTTCAGAGTTATGTTAGATGTCCCATTTTCAAATGAAATTATTACAACAACAACAACAACCATTTTATTTTGCGTTATAGACAGAATGTTATTCAGCAAGAAAATTTATTAGGTCACCTGATATTTGCGTGATCCATTTGGCACTTTTGTTGTCTGTCCAACAGTGTTCCACACAACTGCAAAGAGGTCAACAAGAAATTCTGCTGCCTTTAGAGCTATTTCCGTTAAATTTTGTCTCCCCCTTCCGTGTTGGTACTCTGGTACAAACCACTGTTGAAATTCAGTGTCATATCGTCTACCACTCAAGGCATGGGCAGTCATGCTGATCAGTGGAGGTGGAGCTGTCACTGGTACACATCTAGTAAAATAAAACTCAAGAATAAGAAATTGGCAAGCAGATTTTGTATACATGTACATACAGTTAAGAGACTCATTCATAATTGACATTGTACAACTTTCAATAAATGATACAGGTTGTAGTTCATTTTATCATGTCCTCTTCATAATATATGTTTGTACTGTTTCAACCTTCCAAAAAATCTCTGTACCAGTGTCCATAATAACCAAACATGCAATGTCTTCGTTACTTACATATGTAAGAATTCGAAAATGGAAGTGTTAAACCAGAAGATTATTAATAATTATTTTGATAGAGATGTTTAGAATTTTTTTTTTGGAGTTAATTTCAACAATTTACCTGTGGTTGCATGAATTTCTTACTGTTTTTAGGCATTTCATTGTCTTTTTAACCCATTGTCTCCCGTGCCGGCCGTAACCGGCCGTGCGAAAACCCACCCCCAATTTCCCGTGCCGGCCGTAACCGGCCGTGAAAAAGCATCTGAGGACAATTGCCTTTCCTACCCTCCCTGAAGAGATTTTGGTCCTCCTATTGTTCCATTGTAGTTAAGGACAAATAAACCAATTTAAATGGACTTTCTGAGCATATTTTTAGGGGACTTTAGGGGTCCTAGAAAGACAGTTTTTTGTCTTAAAATCACACGCTCGAAAAGTGCAGGTAATCATGGCGCGTTGCGGGCCAAATCCACAAACTTCCAGAGTCTTGTTTTCATTCCTTAAACGGACAAATTACTTCTTTGGCACTTAAAATGGAAAGGGAAAACATGAAAAGATGTTTTGGTGGCCTCAGAATGGAAGATCAACGTAAACGAAGCCCTCAAACCTTTCTGGTGAATAATTTTTCCTTCCTTCAACCGTGGTGAAAACAAGACGATCGATGCACTTTCAAGTGAGTTTTGAAAGTCAGATCGCGTATTTAAAGCAGCTACCTGGACTTTAGAAAACAAAAATGGTAATGTACAGTATTAGTTCGAAGTTGAAGTCAGCTTTTAGCACGATAGGCAAAACCACGGTCGATAAATTAACTTCAAAACTTGCAGGGAAAAGCTCACGCTTTCGCTTTTCTGTGAATAATTAATTCCAACACGCGGTCATGAAGCAAAACACGTCTGTGAAATTATGAACATTTTTGTACTTTTAGATAAGTTTTTTTGCCTAATCTTGAATTAAAATTTGTTGTTATTGAACTTCCTGTCAAGTTTCTTTCATTTGGTTGCCTTTATTTGGGAATATTAGGTTTTAAAAGTGAACAGAATATTTGCATGCACGATTTGTGAATATTTCATTTACGGCGACCGCGTGTTTTTTTTGTTTAGTGTATTCGCTTCTCTCAAATATATATTTTTTCGATATTGTTCAGCTCCTACAGACATCCTAAGGATAGAACTAAGTTGGCACTAAATTTAGACAGTTGAAAAACCATTCCCTTGATTTTGTCGTTTTTTTTTCGATGTACAACTTTCATCTTTCTTTCGCTGCGCGGTATTGTTTCGTCGGGCAGCGAAAACATTTTTTGATTTCTTCTTTTTGAATTGGTTTTAGTTGTGTTTTTCGCCTTTATTTTCTGGTGTTTTCTTGAATGTTATCCGTTGTAGTAAAAGAATGGAAATTCTGTTGTATTCGGTTTCGCTTTGTCTTCTGAAGTAAAAGATTAACTCGTTCTTGCTTATTCAATTTTCTCGACGTTTCTCACGCGGCAAAGAAAAATATAATTTCTAGTATTCTTACAAGTTCTACACATCAAGTTGAGTTATTTTTGTTGATATTTCTTTAATATTTGGCCGTTCATTTATTGAACTTTAAATAGACAAAGTCTTGAAACCTGATCTTGTGTCTGTTGTTACTGCGCATATGGTTTATTTTTGTGCTTTCACTCGCTCAGATATACTCCAAAGAACGCCCGGAAATTAGGGGTGGGTCACGGAGAGTATAATGCGGGAGTCAATGGGTTAAGTCTCATTTGAAAAGTACAGTTTCTTAAACAGTTACAATCTACAAATTAAGCTACCTTCTAAAAACAGAGTGAAGGATTTCAATCTTCTTCTCGGTGAAAACTTCAAGGTGGTTCTGAAAATTATGTGCCATGTCTGGATTATCAGTGAGTTGGAAAAGGAGATCACTTAGCTGACACAGGGTTGCCTTGTTGTAATTACGACGGTTGAAAATTATAAAAACCATGGCAACTCTAAACAATGCATGCAACCATGTGCTAAATTCCCCACCACGGAAAATTGCTGTGTAAAGAAAAAAATTAAGACAGCTGATTTCGTCCAGCAGATGAAGCAGCAGGACATATTGCTCATCTTTGCAGTTGCCAAATTGGTCAAGGATCATCTCTCTGACAATAAGCCATCCGCCAAACGCTGCTGTTGTCACAGTCGCGATCTTTTCAGCTCGCGGCTTTTTCGGGAAATTTTTGTTTCTGCCAAATACTGCCTTGTAGAGTTTGGAAAAGAAGGGCCAAAATAACAGAACAGTTGACTCCTCTGCATTTAAGGGCCACATGGAAGGGACCTTGCCAAGGAATGAGGGCTGGCACGTTTACTGGGTTCTCATCTGTTCACTGTTATAACAAATTAAAAAAAGTTACTTTATATAAAAGGTTACAGTATGCAAAATAATACGGTGCAAAATAATCATTTTTTGGCAATACCCGTATGTTGTGTTGCTTGCATTTTGTGAGTAAAAAAACTAAAACATTGGAATGTCTTATATGTGAACACCAGGGGAGTAGGGCGAGTGTATTTTGAAGGGAGAGATTGTATGAATTTTGGTTTTTCTGAACCGACTAAACTGTCCATGATATACATGCACATGTAGAGATGTCTGTATTGTGGAGGTGTCTGTAAGGAGATGTTTGACTGTATGTCAATTCATAGTTATACATGTACCTCTGCTATGAGTTTTTTATTGTATTTCCAAGTTGGAAAATCTCCAGTAAGAGCCAGTTGGAACTTGCTGAGATACTCAGACAACGGTAGGCAAAATGCCAAGATGTGGTTTAATGCCTGCCTGTAGTGATGCTTGCTATGTAGTGGCTGCTGAAAAACATCTACAAGCCATTTTGTATTAAGGGTTGCTAACTCATCTCTTTCAGCATCCCAGTAAACCCTGTATGTTAAAATCCAACAATAGTTTGTACAGGTTTTGAATCCTTTACAGTTTTTGATCTTGAATTATGTATAGGAATTTATAAAGACCCATCAAAGTGGTTCAGTAAAACTTATGGGTATCAATCCAGAGTTTATTCAATTAAACCATTTTTTACTGATTCAAAGAAAGTTCAGATTCAAGGTCCTGGGGCACATTTAAAAATGTGTTATATTGCAGCAACGCAAACCATTTGATGTCTTTATGTCTTGCTGAATTATTAAAGCACACTGCATTTTATAGATTACCTTAATTCCTTAAAACTTTTTTCAACATTTGACAAGTTGAACTCTTTGAATTGCAGAGGGAGATGTTGAAGGAAGCTTTGGCGGTAATAATTTCCACTTTCAACAGATACAAAACCAAGGAGGTGCTGAATGTCAATTCCCCCACGACAAGGTCAGACTAAGCCATTCTCCATGGTCACTTGAACATTGCTGTGAT
>CAXHUQ010000403.1:92600-107600 GCA_964020085.1 Micromussa lordhowensis
TCCTAGTGATATTGTCTCCCAAATCAACTGCTTCCATTTTGTCATGTACATCCACAACTGCAGTGCACATATGCCAAGTGGTACTTGTTACAGAACTTGTGGGATGGTGTTTGGCATGAATGAAATGAATGTCGTCCTTGATGAAGAGCATGAACTTTCTATTCTGCAAATTGTAGGTGAAACATTGTACATTTCTTCTCTCAGTATACAATTACATTGAAACTTCTATCATAAATTTGTGTTGGTATTACCTTGTTACAATGCAAAGAAGACTCGTCTACTGTCTACAATCATTGATTGAGCAATAATATTATGTTATGATCCATTACACATTGTTCTGTCTTCTAAGTTGAGAACAAAGTGGAAATACCCAAAAAATAGCTGGCTCAGACTAATGTCATTTAATGTAATTCAAGTTAATAATCTCACTTTTATGGCTTCCTTTATTTGTTTTTGTACTTCTGTCTTGTAAGCTTCTGCCAAGGTCTTTTCGTAGTTAAGTATTGTCTGTGGGTGGTAGCTGAACCCAAGAACCATTCCAGACATCAAGGAGCTGTAACTGGCTCCTTTCATTTTCAGATTTAAACGATTTGCCTTCTGGATGGGACAGTTTTTCTAGCACACACACAAAAAAAAACATGATTTACAAGCTCTTTCAGCATACTGTAACAGTCTTCTTCTGCTGAAATATCTGTGGTAAAATACTAAGTAACATAATTATTGTCTGAACAAGTGTAGATATTTTGCAACTGGTGCTGTCAATTTTACTGTTCAATAAGATGGGGGATTGACCTTTTATCAGTGCAAGAATAAATTAAAACAGGAAAAGGTGAGAACAGCAGTGGGGTTTTCATAGGAACAAAAAGCACATATATATGTGACTTGTACCTGATTGCGAAAGAAACTGAGATTGTGTAACATTGACACAACTCTTGTCTTTTGAATTTCCCGGCGCTTTTTGGAGGGCTTCTCCTTTTCATCATTTACAATGCTTTTGTAGAGTTGTCCAAACAGTCCAGGAGCATGCTGATCACAGAAAGCTTCCATTTCAGCTGGATCATAGAGGTGTTTGCCCCCCTGTGAATAGTGCTTAGTCAGGGCTCTATGAAAGTGTTGGACATGTTTGCTGAATGCAGGTTCTCCTACAAATGTTCAGAGCATTTTGATGTATATTAAACTGTATCAATTGACTACAATTATCTTGATTACTTCATTAAAAATGGCTTAGCACTTCAGCCCTGTTTTTGTTTATTAGCACTGGTGCATGATCAAATAATAGTTAAACTCTGTTCTGAGCCCAGAGTGATGGTTCACTCAAAACAGGGAGATACGGTTTACATCCCATGTTTAAACTGCAGCTTCTATTTAATTTTGCAAAAAGGGACTTATTTGTGTGTTTTCTTTTCAACTAAGATATTAATTTTACATGTTCTGTCACATGATCAGAATGGATGGAGTAAAGACTCTGGTGATGCACAACTTGCCAGCTGAAACAAGGTGTTATTTACCTTGTGTTTTCTCCAGTAGCTTTGCATTGACTTGTTGAAGCTCCTCAACTCTGCTTTCATGTTGTAATTTAGCTACATTTAAGTTAGCATTCTGCTGCATAACATCTGTATGTGGTATTAAAAAGGACTAATATAATTATTTTGATGCTAGATACCTATTATACCTCTAGGGAAAGTACTATTTAAAACAGATGTGATAATAATTGTTTTTTTTTTCCTTCTTTTATTTTCTTTCAGAAATTTTCATCCACTGATGTTTCTTTTTTCTGACATTCAGATTCATGAAGTTGTCATTTTAAATCCCAAGTATTGTTTTTTGATTTCATATTCTAACAGTACTTTGATTACCCCTTTAACCCAGGAGTACTTCATATAAATCTGGCTCTCTGCTTTTAATAAAAATCCACAAGTTTAGTCTTTCAAGTAGAGTTGTGTCAACTAGAAAAGCATTTTCCCTATGTTAAACTTTTGATACTGATTCTGAAAAGCCATTTTAAGCATATTCAAGAACAAAAGAAGCCATTACAATGCCCTGATTATAAGCCAGTGAATTTCTTATGCTCTTATGCTACCAACCTTGCATTTATTGCACAAGGAATTATTCTCTTGAGTAAGTCTCTCTGCGTTTCCTTGCTCCTTACTGTATGCATTCTTCAGACGCTCATTCTCTTCCTTGAGCTTCCGAATTTGTTGAAATTCACTCTGCTCGTGTTGTTTTTCTGGAGGGCTTTTTTCACATGTATCTTCTTCGTTGACTGAGGCTCCTCGCTATTAAGTTAAGTGTATAATTCAAGTCCTACTACAGTGCACAATTTTTTTTTAACTCGGACAAATAAGCTTTAATGTAAGCCCATGCGAGTTTAGCTTACCTTTCTCGGCAAAATATAATGTTTGCTGCAAACTATCCGCTCCTCAATGTCTGCTTGAATTAAGCGTTTGTTGCAAATGTTTGGGTTTAAAAAAAGCTTGTCGGTGTCGACAAGGCTCTCAAACACTGCAATGAGGCATTGGAGGCACTTAGTCAGCCTCCCTGAACAGGTATCACTCGCCGAACTTTGCGGGAAGCAACAAGTTGTCTCATTACTTTCACGTAATTTATCGTAGTGCCGAATGCACAGAAAAATACCCTCCCCTAATTCATTAACACTAAAAACCTTTCCCCAACAGCGATCCGAGTAACCTTTTTCTTGTCCGCTTCGGAGGACCCGTTGTCCCCTGGCGCACATCATTGTTTACCTCAAAAAAGGAAACATGATGTAAAGGGTTTTTTTAAAGTCACGTAAATTTTTCCAAGCGGCTGCAACTTGAAAGGGCGGGAAATTTGCGCGGGCCAACCGCGGCGCTTTCGCCGCTGCGGGAAAAACGGCAACAACTTGATCTTAATATATTAAACAAATCTTGTTTTATTCAGCATGAACAAAGAGAGGCATACAATGTTAATGGACTCTAATAGAGCACTGATTAAATGACGGGAATTACAATCATAATGGTATTATAACTTGAAAGGAATGCCTAATGAGAAAACAAACTTGTCTCTACTCACAGATTGGTTTTCTAAGTCACATTTTGCATCCGCGCGAATGAAGTCTTGCCGACAGATCGCTGTTATCTATTCTCATAGAGCTTCGTTGAGTTGTTTCTTTCGGTTTACAACCACATAATGCCTTTGGGAAGTGTTTTCTCAAGACCATGTAAACGAAAAAAAAGTCCTTTTTGATATTTCCTAGCGGAAGAAACAACGGTAACGTAGTCCAGATCTCAAGCTTAACAAACATTGCGCCGTCTTAACAAACGAGAAAATCATAGTCCAGTTTCTCTCCCACCAGTAGCGAACGTTGGCACAAGAGGGAACCAGGTGAGTGAGAAAATCCTGTAGAAAATGACCGCCGATCTCACTGAACACAATACCAAGGCAAACTAGACATGTCGAAGGCATAATTCAACTGATTATCAAAGTTTGAATAATTGTATGAGCAGCCTTGTGAGACGCTCAATTACGTGGTGAAATCTTATTCATCGTCCGCCATTTTGAAACATTTGATGGCGGGAACTGAGTGTGCATGCTTAGTGATTTTTGAGACCTGTCCATTGGTTTGATGTAGCAATTCATTTCATATAATTGACAAAAATAAGCTTAAATTTTTAGACATGTTGTATTATATTACGTTCTGCAAAGAAAGAGGTGACTTTTGCCCAGTTTTACTAAGTCAAGTGAATGGTCTTTGCTTTGAATGCTGGTCTTTGCTTTGTTTATGTACTAAGATTATTCAAGATCACGAAACATGACGAGCTTATCCCAACAAAAAACCGTATGCAAATGAGCTTAAGGTGATTTGAAATCACCCTTGGCTAATTATTAAGTGTAACTCAAGAATTCATTTCTCGAGTTTAGGTGTCGCGGGTCTCTTTACCGGTGCCGCTTTGTTAATTATTCGATTATCCATTTTGACACCTTTTAAGTTACAGAATGCATGCAGAGTGAAACATAAATCCACTAAACGTCATTGAACGAACATTTTCCAGACGATTTGCCTCGCGTAGCTCGCGAGGTTAGCATAATTATCGCGAGGATTTTTAAATAACGTTTTCCAACACAATTAAAAAACACTGGGGTAAACACGCACAATAATTCACTTTGCTGCTATTTATTTACAACTTAGCTGAGCTTTGACAATCTAAAATAAAGAAATGAATTATGAAAAATTATATTTATCTACACGTTCAGTTGAGTCCATTGATATCAACTCATTCGAAATATCAAAGTTACATTTCAAGTCGTGTGCTTGATACTAAGATGAAATGGATCCAGCTACAATAACAGTAACAAAAAAGACTAACAAAAAACATTGTTCTTAGAATCACTGAGCGTCCCGCTCTTAGCTACTCTTACAGTTACAACACCGCGAGGATTTCATCGATCGACGGGCGTTTGCCAGGATTGTCCAAAATTGTTCGTTTGGCAACTTTCAACGACGTCGCAGTTGCCGTTGGTAGCAAGTTTAGAATTTCTAGGACAATTTTTCCTAATGAAAAAACGTCAGATGAAACGGACTGCCGGCCACTACCTTCTACAATTTCTGGAGCAATGTGCGGGTAGCGCCTCTTGTACGATTCTTGACTTGAAGCCGTGAGAGACATTAGTGGTTTTGGATCTGTAATGAATCGGGCTTTCCCGAAGTCGATTATCACAGGATTCCACTGCGATTCCATCTGCTTTTCTAAAAGAACATTGTTTGACTTTAAATCGTTGTGCAGAATTTGCCGGTTATGTACGTGACTAAGCCCTTTGCAAATTCGCTTTAAAATGTATAACCACTGAGGTTTGTCCAGTTTCTTCTTCTTAAAGGCCGTCGACAGTGTTACACTTTGTCCCTTTTCTCCGTGGAACTGTGTTACCAACTGTAATTGCTTTCCCTTTGTTACTGCTCCAAAAAGAAGCGGGACGTTCCGATGATCTCCCAAGTGGTTAATCATTCTTGCTTCGTGAAGAAGTTCACACTTAACTTCATCCACCGACTTTGATTTCATCCTATATTCTTTAACTGCAACAGTTATGTTCCTGTAATAGGCCAGATAACATACACCAAAAGTACCACTTCCTAAGGATTTTTCAGTTCGCACGATCTCCACAGGGTTGATCTCTTTCACGGTTGAGGTTTTAGAACGCTGTTTCGGTTCGGCGGATTTCTCTTCTTTACGCTTACAAGCTTGGTTTGTTTTCTCCTCGTTCACTCTTTGATTACGAACGGGGCAGGTTGAGGTTTTAGAGGTCAGTTTCGGATCGGCTGATTTCTCTTCTATGCGCTCACAGGCTTGTTTTGCTTCCTCCTCGTTCGCTTTTTGATCATTGACGGGGCTAGCCGGCTTCAAAGCTGTGGCGATTTTTAAGGCTTTCTCTTGCGCCTTTTTGTTCCTCCACCTTTTTCTTGCTTGTTTCCTAATACTTTTCAGTTTATCCTTGTCTTTTATCTTCTTTCGCTTATTTCTCGCCATCTCATCGACAAAGTAATCGAAAATATCTACAGTGAAAATAATTATATATAGCGAGCACGCGGCAACCAAGACTGAAACATAAAGCAGAATAACTTAGAACACGGGGTGTCTTAATCTGAGGTGCTAAAAGGTGCAGCCCACCGATTGGTCATGAAAAGATCTACTGGGAATTTCGCGTGGTTCCATTTAAACAATAATAAAAGGATGCGTTGTTCTCCGGCTTTAAAATCCATTGCGAAAAAGGCTTGTTGCTTTCCGGTATTTGAGATCATGGATATTTACAAAACGCATTGCGACGTATGTCCAGCCATATTTAATACAACAACCGCGCTGTTAAGACACAGAAGTGCAAAGCACAGTGACGCCACATCAGTTGCATCGTTACCGTTCTACAGTGGTGAGACAATTATAGATCTACCATCAAGACACTGGAAGGGGCGAAGACCTTTGAACTACAAACAATGGCTTGGTGGTGTCGTGGACAGCATCAATTCCTGTCTGCATCCGAAAGTTCCAGGTAATTAGCGTTGTAGATCATGAATGTACTTGTTCTTGCTGCGGTTAATAAAACTGGGCTATTACTAGTGATCGGTGGAGTGATTAAATAAAAACTGTAGTCTTCTAAGCACAATATATTACTTCAGGTGAGTTCCACACTGATAAATCACTACTGGTTTAAGTTAATATTCAATGCTTCCCTAAGAGCTGAGCGCTCTTTGAAATCCATCCACCGCAAGGAAATAGAATATATGACCGGGTTTTCTGAAGTTTAGCCTTTATATATTTGTAGCTTTCAGCACTGATTGTAACGATTTGTCTTAATTTGACAACTCTAAGTTCATTTGAATTTTACGAAAGACCGGAAGAGTGAATGCTTGCGGCAAGATCGTGACTTACATACATGTATTGTTATTGTATTGTATTGTTTAGTTGCTTCCAATATGTTACTCCTTCTTTATACCCCCCTCCCTATTTTCGTTTTAGTTTGTGTTTTTCTGCTGTCCACATAACAACGAATCTAGCCTGGTGACATATTATTTTATATTTTATTTTAAGGGAAATGGTGTCGCGTAGAAAGATTCCATGTGCCCGGAGAATACGTTCAGATTTTGCTGGCGGACATGCCAAATGCCTTTATTAATAACGCCAGGGAAAAAAGACATTTGCGCCCACCCGTATGGAAGGAGGTGTCAAAAGTTCTTCACTATAGAGACTTTTATATGGCTGACATTGTTACTGCCCTGGGTGAACGAAGCGGAGTACCTTTAAAATTAAAGAGGACTTACGCGGGAGACAAGGAGGTAGGAGAGAGAAGTAGCACATTGACTGGAAGGCAAGCCTTGGAGGCAGCGAAAGCTAGAGCTCGAGGCCCTGTAACAGGCAGTCAATCTCCCACTATGCAACTGCAAGTCATTGTTGAGCGGGGAGAGGGAAGAGCAACTCGAGAATTTGAGATAATTTGGTGGCCAGAACTGTTCTCCAACAGTAACCATGGAAAACTGACCTTAAGATTTTATGTTTCAAAAGTTTTGTTTTGACTTTTCATGTTAACTTCCAAAGCTCAAATAAAAATAAGTTGCTGTGCAAAGATGGTTCATTCTTGGCTTGTGCTGCCACGCAAAAAAAAAAAATAATTCGAAAACCATTCAGTGGTCGGCAAACTTTTCTGAGGCATTTCAATAAGGTAATTTTTTTGAGTGTTTGCCAAATGGCAATACAGATAAATTTCCGGTTGACTGTCCTTAGGGTATTTGCTTTGATTTATCGGGAGAGCCCGGTCTCAGTCCCCCATTTATTTAATAGGGGGGGAAAAGATTTAAAAAAAGACTGGAACCTAGAACCCAGAAAAAAACAAGATGGCTGATCAAGGAAACAGCAGAGTACTACTTCGCTGCACGGTTTCGCAGGAATGTCATATTTCGTCAACCAGAAAGCATAAAAAATTACAGACAAGTCCTTAACACGCACTAGATACAATTATGAGAAATGTGATTCGCAGTAAACAAAGTTGTTACATTCTAAAGTTTTAGCCGAAAGGACGTCAAGGGAGGGCTGGTGATGTTGTTCTCGCACTGCCGCAATCCGGATACTACATAGCATCAACTGCATTATTACAATTGAAAAACGCAACGATTACAACATGGAAGCCGACAATTTTCCAAGAATATTTTGGGACTCGGATCATACCAAAAGACAGTCAGTGAACATTTGGGACTTTGCACTGGAGTAAGGAGGTAACTGGGATGTTAAATGTTTTATCAGTATAGAGTTTCTAAGTCCTGAGGAATTATGTGAATTGTTTTTTCTTAATCTGGCCTTTTTAACTGCGTGTGCGTGTCCGATATTTTTAGCCATGTTTCATAACTTTTAAACAGATATAAATTTACCCCCTCTTATGCCTGAAGATAAAACGTTTGGACTCCACTTTTGGATTTTAGAACTCGACGACGTCACGTGCAAGCAAAAATGGGGATATAGTTTTAAAAATAAATTATTGATGGAATAAGTTTAAGACTAATTTATAAAGTAAGTCTTGATAACATCGAAACCACTGTTGTTCTGATCAAAATTTAACTCTGAATCGGGGTACATACCTGTATAGCATACACAACATGATTTTCCCATCTCTTACCCAACTTATCAACATTGGTCATTGACTTTTGCTCATATGGTGGCTCCTAAAGGAGCCGGTGTTTTATTACCTGTGGAGTGCAGTGTCAAGAGTTTGACCCACAGGATTTTTCTACCTGCAGTGTGCAATGCAGGAATTTATAACCTGTGAAGTGCAGTGTCAAGAAATTGACCCACAGGAGTTTTCTACCTGCAGTGTGCAATGCAGGGATACTGGTAATTATCTCTTCTTCTTGTGCAGTAGTTTAGCTCTTGCTTGTTGTTTATGATCCATTTCTGTTGCCGTCTTCATAGCAGTCACTCCACATGAGGTTGCAGTAGCGGTGACGCTGAAGACTACTCTTGGTGGCAGTTTCACCTGAATTGACGTTAAAGAGAGACAGAACAGAAAGCTAGGTTAACTTGATGAAAAAGATAGAGTTCTGCCTTCAGATAACAACAGTCCATATGTTTGGACTGACTACCCAAGTGAGACAGAACTGACTTAGAAATTAACAAATTAAAAGCATCAGTTCTGCCTTCAGATAACAACAATCCAATATAATTGGATTGACTACCCAAGTGAGACAGAAATGACTTAGAAATTAATAAATTAAAAACATCAATACTGCCTTCAGATAACAACAACCCAATATAATGGGATTGACTACCCAAGTGAGACAGAAATGACTTAGAAGTTAATAAATTAAAAGCATCAATTCTGCCTTCAGATAACAACAACCCAATATAAATTGGATTGACTACCCAAGTGAGCCAGAAGTGACTAAGAAATTAATAAATTAAAAGCATCAATTCTGCCTTCAGATAACAACAACCCAGGATAAATTGGATTGACTACCCAAGTGAGACAGAAGTGACTAAGAAATTAATAAATTAAAAGCATCAATTCTGCCTTCAGATAACAACAACCCAGGATAAATTGGATTGACTACCCAAGTGAGACAGAAGTGACTAAGAAATTAATAAATTAAAAGCATCAATTCTGCCTTCAGATAACAACAACCCAGGATAAATTGGATTGACTACCCAAGTGAGACAGAACTGAGGTAGAAATAATTAATAAATTAAAAGCATTAAATCTGTCTTCAGATAACAACAGCCCAATAAAATTGGACTGACTACCCAAGTGAGACAGAACTAAATAAAGAAGCTCTATATCATTATGTTCTGCCCTTGCTCTCAAAGAAAACTATTCAGTCTTCTAGCTCTACTTCCTCCATTTAAGAATTTGTAACATCAAATTTCTTCTGTGTACATGCATCTCGCAATACTGCCACTGGAAATTGTTTATGCTTGATGGTCCTCTCACAATGAAATCTCTTGCAGCCATGATAACTCCAACCCCACAGCTCCCCATGCCAATCATCCTAGAGTCCACCGCTACTTGAGATGGCATCCCAAAACGCTGAAAACTCAAGACACACTCCCAGAATTTTGTTTGAAGGGCCACATTGGTTGCACACATCTCTGACAGAAGGTCTAATAACTGTTTGATGGTGGATAGTAGTGAGAAAGGCACTATTGTCTTCAGACCATCATCAAAGTACAGTGCAGAGTGCAGGAGATCAATGAAAACCAAGCCCCAGTGATTAGGCATGTGCACAGGCAGCAAAATTTGTTGAAGGGTATCACCATCACTTGACCTTGATATTGTGTCAGCCAGTTGCTTCTGGACGAATGTTTTGTCTCTAGACTCCAACCAGAGAAATACTTCAGTTGGGAAATACACTGTGTGGCTCCTTCCACCTACCCGAGTTTCATCCAAGATCTTGCTTATGCAAATGTCAATGATAAAGCTGTCAATGTATCGCTCCTCCACAAGATCAGAAAACGAAGTAGGATCAATTCCTTTTCTTTCATTCCTCAGAAATGGACATGTGGCTGGATGATGCCAAAGGGCATCTTGAATAAGGGCTAGATCTCTGGGAGTGCAATCCATCCCCAAAAGCCAGTTTCTTTCTGAAGAAACTTTATGATAAGTTTCTGCTATTCTGCAGAACTGTTTTAAGACAGACAGAGAAGTTGCAGAGAATTCTCCTTTACCTTCAATCTCAATGCCAGTTGGATTCTTGCCGGTGTTTTGCTCACCTCTCAAAAGTTCCTGGGCTTTGTCAATGTCACTTTCACATGGACGCTCAGATAGTGTGAAAGGATCAGAGGCACATAGCCTGTCAGAAACTGGGGTCAGCTTAGCAGAAGATTGGCTGGCCACAGGTGGAAGGAGGTGGTAAAGAGCAGCAACTTCAGCCCTTGAAGTGGTCTTATGGAAAGCTTTTTGTAGAAAAGAGGACTCTGCTTTTATTTCTGTGGCCTCTTTGTCATCCTCTAATACAACTGTCTTTGGAGAGGGGTTTGTTATGGGGGATGAAGAGTCCTGTAAAAGAGAGCGCTTGGACGTTGTTCGTTGTTTCTTGGTGGGGATGGTTTCAGCTAAATTGCATCTGGGGTGACAGAGGCTTTTAGCCTCATCATCATTTCCTTCTGCTTTGTGGCTACAATACATTTTCTCCCAATGATTGTGGCTATATTCAAGAATGTTTGCTGCTACACTTCCATCTATTTTAGTGCCATGGTCCTTATCATACTTAAATTTTAAGAAGTCACCTCCAAACATTTGGTCAAACAGATCTGCCGTCACCAGAATCCACTGTTTCATTTCCTCTGTCCAGGCTGCTGTATTAATGGCTTTCCAACCACACCCACGGAAGCTGAATCTTTTCTTTCCTATAATTTTAAATACCAATTCCTCTTTAGGCACCACAGTTGCAGTTACTAGTTTAAGTACATGTATTATATTGTTTTTATGGATTCATGACTATAGATGATCTGTGTTCAATACAAATTCGAGAATATAGAATATTATTGTTGTAGGTAAAATATGTTCTTGAGTGAAACCAGTATTCAACCTAGTTTGAATCAGAATTTTCTTCTTTTCTCAGCCCTAATTATTCATAAGAGACAAGAAAATCCCCAGGTTTAACCTGAAAACAAAATTTTACCTACAATAGAACTTATGGTCATGAGTGAAGCAGTGTATTTGAAAATGTTTTTACAGGGATATGATAAATTAGTTACCAAATTGGTGTTCTCAATGGTAACGGTCTTGGTATTTTCTGATATTTCCAGGTGATAAAATAATAACAGTACAATACTGGATCAGTTAGTGGTACTTACCTAAACTAATGCAATCTCTTGCTTCATGGAAAGCATATCTGATGGACATCAGAGTGGTAGCATACCAGTGAGTGAGGATTTGGTCCACTGAAAGGGGAGTAGACAATAACTTGTTAACTCTACTCCTGGATTAGTTTTCCAGTCACTGTAAATGCACAGCAAGTGAGTTATGTCACTGTCCTTGAGTGCTATAAGATACACTTAATGTATGGTCCCAAGGGAAACAGTTAGTTTTGTTTTCCCAAGAGTCCTGATGTTTCCCGAGACGAAGTCGAGGGAAACTACATGACTCGGGAAAACAACAGTAACTAGTTTCCTGAGGGACCATACATTAAGTGCTTTGTTACATATTTAGACTTTTCCTTAAACTTTTCCTCAGAAACAAACAAAGATGGTGCACCGGCAACAACTGCGCAATTGTATCCCGGTCGGGATACATTTGAATTTGGTCAGGGGCACATGACCAAGAATCAACCAATCATAGTGCTCATTTTGTTGAGTGAAAGTCTAGGTTTATAACAGTGTTAAACGGATCATATTTTATTGTCACTATGTTACGCTATATTCACTGAAACGTTTAGCACTGTCTCTAGATACACTCAGTATACTGTAGGAGGTGGGTAGAGGACACCGGCATTGAAGCTGGATGCTAATTTCAAGATTATGGTATTTGTAGATGACTTGATTGAATAGTGTTATTTTAATGGAATCTCTTTTTCACACCAGTGTAAATTACTGGTAAAATCAAACACTCATAAGTCATAATACAGTACTCATTAATATACTTGGGTGCTTCCAAGATTGGCCACCCTCTTGTGACCTAATATGTAATGCAATGTATAAAATTCCTTTCAAAAAATCTAGATAACCATAAATTGCTGTTGACAGTGAATCCTCCTCTACCATTTGAAACCAAAATTTAATTGCAAGACAGAGTTGTCACAGGTCCCTTCTGGGTGAAATTAGCTAGTCTGGCTGTGGGCATCAATACTGACACCTAATATAATACATGCTTTGTTAACTTCTAAATTGTTTTCTTTTAACAGAGCTTTGCTGACTAATCAATCTTCATTTACGAAGGCTTGAAAATTAATTACTAACAATTTTAGAAACTTACAAGACTGGCCCGGCCCAGAGGCATCATGATTAGTTGCTCTAGAATACAATTGTCGATGTAGCTTGTGAGAGGACTCGAACCCTTGTCCAGAGTATTTGTAGAAAGAGCGAAACTGTCGCAAGAGCATAGCACTGTGATCTACAACAAGATGACCATAATCACCGGTACCCAAGTGTAGACCAAAAAGCTTCTTCAAAAGAAAGCCCCACTCTTTGCACTGATGAGAAAAGAATAGACACACTTCAAGTTAGTTAATATGAAAGAGTTGAACTTACATGTATATGCTACATGTACCGGTATGTTTCAATTTCATCTCTGTTTTTTTTTATTATCCTCTGTTTCAAAATCATTATGAATCATGATACCCAAAAAGCAAAGGAAAATAAAATTGAAACAATGATAAAACAATATTGAAATATGGAGTGTTTTATTGTACTTAAATTTGTAAGTTAGGTAGTTTGCAATCTCTAATTTCAGTCGGAAGTACAGTATGTACATGTAAACAAGAAAATGACGATAGGATCAGGAGTTTCAGTTTCAATGCAGTGTAATGCAATTAAGCAGTGAGTTTTATTGCTGTTTTCTGCTTAACTTATTTTATACGTAGCAGTATGACATTGTTATCATCAGTACATGTGAAATACAAACTTAAGGATATCTTTATTGTATTCAAATTTGTTTTAGGTGTAAAATGTTACCTTAACATCATGTATGTCAATCAGTTGTTCCTCGTGCTCTTCAAACACTCTTTCACGCATAGTGAGAGCAATTTCCCTCCAGTCACAGCATACCTTAACCAAAAATGGCAGCTTTAGTATGACAATTACTGCACATAATCACTTTCACGACAAAGAGCTAAATTTTGCGTTTGTAATGTTGTAGCAAAAATTTTATACATTAAGCATTCAATTTCTTTTGTATACAATCCCTGAATTGTAGAGCTTACTTTGGTAAAAAAAGTATTTTGAAGCTCTGCTGCAAATCTGGCATAGGGATCTTCTTTGCTTGGTGGGACTCCCTTTGTTGCTCTTTTTCTTTTTTTGGGCTTTGGTGCCATCAGATCAGGGTCTTGGCCTTCCTCATCCACCTCCATGAAACGTTCCTCAACCTCTTTTTGTTTGGCCATCCAATAATCTTTCTGGGTGTTCAAAAAAACTTTAAGATCTGAAAAAAATTGTTATATAATAAATAGTGTTATGAGTATAAGTGTTACTTTTAACACCATCATTTACTGACAGTGAGGGAACTGTCCTTATTTTTCACAGACAAGAACTTGCATTTAAAAACTTGGGAGGATTAAGGTACAGTCTTAGACTTTCACTTTCACTAAACAGCTTATTAAAAAGAACCTGTTTTTTAATGGCATCAGTGACATGGGACAAAGGAAATTACATCCTATCTTGGACCAAGATTTTTTATTTAACTGTTATTGAACATCCCACAACACAATAATATTATTATATGAATGATATAATAATTGACTACCGTAAGTTAGTTATTAACTTTTATCAATCATCTCACCAGCAAAGTGAGTTATAATAAGTAAGACATGTAACTATGGACAGACCAGACAATCTAAAGATCAATAAATAAAAAGGTGCCAAATGACTTGTTCATTTTCAACATGCCCTGTGATAAATCTAAATTTATTTTAATATATTATTCTCTTTAAACATTGCTGATAAGCTTTGTCCTTAACCTGAAATAAAAGGGTACCTGATAAATCATCAAGCTTGACTACCTCCTGTCTTGACCCATAGTCTCTCACAAAATTCCCCCCCTTGAGCATGTCATCAACAAACTATGAAATAAAGAATTGACATTAAATCAACAATGAATAATCCCTTTAGCTGGTAAAATAAGCAACTGAAAATTGGCAAGATTGGAATGCAATGTCTCAAACTCTCTGCTATTGATGAGTTCTTTTTTAACTATTCACAAATATCATCTCTAGTCATCAAGTATTAATGAAAATGTTTAATACCATTATTCTCTCTTCAAAGTAAGTAACATAGTTTAAGATGACAGCTTTAGCAGTGCCAGGACATTCTTTGTAATATTGGGCTACTTTGTCCACAGGAAGAGTTCTGTGAACAATGTCTTCAAAATTCTTGAGCACTTCTCTTTCCATAGAACCTGGTATAAAAATCAAAGAAACAATATGTATTAACGACCAACAGGTAACAACATCACTGCTTATAATCACTGATACCAGTAATTTCTTACAGTAATTGTGAAAAGGTTACTTTTCCACAGTAACTTATACCATGCTCTGGATACCAGTATTGGCACCCATTACTTTCATATCACACGTGCATGCTAACTACATGTATGTTCATTGCTAATGATGACTGAGTTCATGAAGGGCCCACCTAATAATGGCTATGATTTTCAGCAGGACAAGAATGTTAAAATTGGCATCTCATATTTTTTATGAGATTAAAGAAAGTAATATGATAATCATGATTTCTTTTTGAATGAAATTATACAAATGTAATTAACAACTGGATTATGAGCTTGAGATTTCTATGAGGTGATAGTTGAATTCTTACTAAAATTTACTTCAGATAAATGTTT
>CAXHUQ010000403.1:112600-130100 GCA_964020085.1 Micromussa lordhowensis
AATTTTATTGGCTATCAAAACTTGAAAACTCAGTAGTCTTTTAACAGGAAAAAAAAAATCATGTTTTTAGTGAAAAAATTGCCACTGACGTCTTGTAAAGAATACATTTAAGACTACTCAGACCATGGTTGATGTGGGGACTGTAATTGTTTCTGTCTTGTGTCTAGGGAGAAGGGGTTAGGTAGCGTGACTGGGGTAGCTAGGATGATTAACCTACATGGATCTTCAACAAAATTTGCTTCTGTTCAAGACCACTGATCCAACCTTTAATGTATTTTTGTATATGTTTGATAAATTATATTGTTTGTAAACAAATATAATCTTATTATTTGTGCGAGGAATGTAAATTGATGATTATCTATAATTATAGCTGCAAAAATTATTGAGGTGTTACACAATCAAAATTTAATCAGCTTTAATGATCCCACCACCCTCTGATAAACAACTACCTCCCTTTCCATGGGCATTAATAAAATATGCGAGAGAATTTTTACTTACACCGCTCTTTCCAAGCTGAGTTAAGTTAAGGAGTGTCTGCCAGGCATCATCTGGAAGCCTTGTTTTCAACTTGAAGTAGAGAAGAACCCAGTCAGGAACTCTCAGGCTGGCAAAAATTTGTTCGTATGTTTGTGAGGAAAAAAGATCTGCCAAACCTTTCTTTGCGCCTTTGGCCTCCATAGCTAAGTCGACAACATTTGAAATGACGTCCCGGACTTCCTCTTTATCCGCTTTTCCGCCAAAAACGAAGTAGTTTCCAAGAACAGATGAAATCGATTCCTCATACTTTTGGCACACATCATTTACAGAAACCATGACCTCCTTGCACTTCTTCAAAATTTTCCTTTTCCTTGTCGTCGACCCAAGATTTGGATCGTTCTTTGTATCCTCCACAGAACTTGTGCTGGAGTTCAAGGTTGACGGTGAGGAACTTGAAGAGCATGACGTGGGCGAAACCGGCTCCGAGGTTGATGGCGTGACACTTAAACCGATCTCTGTTTCGAGATGGAAAATCCTTCCTTTCAATACCTCCATTTCCTTTTCGAGAGCTTCGATGAAGGTTTTTCTTTCCGCTAGTTCGGCGTTCAGCTCTGTTACAAGCTTAAAATGGCTTGCACCGTTGTCGCTGGCTTTACCACAATTGCTAATTTTCTGTGGCTCCTCGTCCAGCGTCAAAGTGTTTACCAGTCTTCGAACTGGCTCGAAAGCGGGCGATTTAATAAGTCCACAAGGGGAAATAACCTTTTGGCGCAGAAGCCCAGCACACAAGCCAAACGAAGAAATGACTGAAACGACGGAAGGCTGCCTGGCATTGCTCGTCGAGTAAGATTTGGCGGGCTGAATTTCCCGCCATTCAATCCTTTGTATTTCGTCTGGAAATATCTTCGTAAATAGCTCCGTCTTCGCAAAATCGACTGGCCTCATGCCACAGATCTCTTTTGTGAGTATATACCACTGTTTATGTTGGTCAAGGGACGCGCTTGAAACCCTTATGAGGGACGAAGCTCGGAACGGAGGCACATCTGCCTCCGATGATTGCTTCGCCATGAGGGTCGACTGAATGGCTCATCGAGGAAATACATTGTGTTTTCTAAACTTAAAAGTCCCGCCAAAGTAGAATATTACCTCATTTGTTAGAATTTAACTTTCTTACAAAGACCTCCATAACCGCGATCTTTCATCTTTTTAATATTATACTACTGTACAGTTCACAGCCGCCGTGAAACGTACATGTAAACAAACACAAAATCGCGACGCTACTGGGAACTAGGAGGCGTTCTCACGCAATTCCGCAAGCAGTGAAACTTCAGTCGCTTGTATCAGTCCAATTCATAGAAGTGGGAAAGGAACGATTGTTCTTCCCACAAAGTAGGTTTATTCTGGTTGCGGGCCCCTGCTTTATTTAATTCCAATGCAATTAATTTTATTTGATTCACCTCGCTCCACAAAGAGCGAGAGGAGATGTTGTTATAATGATTCACATAAAGCCGTATTCCGATAACATGAAATAATGCAAAATAACATAGCATAGCTCATTCCAGAACGTTTGACAACGTGTCGCGCTCTGCGTGGAATCAATAAATAAGTACGCGAGTCATTTCTGTTAGTTTAATTATCGTTTTAGACAGTTCCGCCTGAAGTGCTAATTGGCGTCTGTCGCATTTTTAAAAAAAAAAAACAGAAACCGCGTGCGGCTCCTGGGGAGATTTTTTTTTCAGGCCTAAGCTCGTCATGTAAACAATTATGTGCAGTTCAGTTGTATAGTGTGTGAATGAGTACTATTGAAAACGTGCCGCGAATAAGATAGGTTTTGAATTATCAGCTATAGCTTCAATAGCTCACCTCAATAATTTTCCTTCGTTTCCCTCTTATTCTTTGACTTCTTTCTGCTCCGATTTTTGCTCCCTTCTGCACCTTGTAGGTCCCGATTCTTGGTGCTGACCGAAAGGAACACGGCCTCTGGGGACAAAAATGGCTGCTCCCAGTCTCTCAACTCTCGTCATTCACGGCCCCCTTTTTTATTTGATTGGATACGTGGTCGGCGTCCACGACATTTTAAGACAACAATTTTTTTTTCTTTTAAGTGAGTATTATTATTTTTGTAGAAACGCAATCTCGAGACTCGAAATCAGTTCCGGTCATAGTTTTTCATTGAGTCTCGTTTCGAAATCGAGTCTCGTAGTTACTCGACTTTTGTTCGAGTGCACCTCGTTTCGAAATCGACTCTTGTTTATTAATCCAGTCTCGTTTAGAAATGGAGTGTCTTTGACCCTTCGAGTCTCGTTTTTTAATTGAGTCTCGTTTCAAAATCGAGTCTGGTTTTAAAATCGAGTGTCGTCAACAAGGTGTCATTGTCGTGTCGTGTCTCGTACAATTTCATTGAATCTCGTATACTTTTATCGTGTCTCGTACAGTTTCATCGAATCTCGTATATTTTCATCGTGTCTCGTTCAATATTTTTTCGAGACACGATAAAACACTATACGTTTCCCAAAAACGGTGAGTGATCCCATTAGACCCATAAAAATTTGCGATTTGTTTGAATTCAAAGATACCATTATTTTGTGTTTATACAGTCTGATGGTTATATGAAATAGCTAGCCAGTTTTTGGTTAATGGTAGCAATATTCCAGATGTGGCCAAGTTTTGCTAAACTGAACATTCCGGGCGGGTAGGGGTCTTTTAAAAACAGAAATCTTGGGCTATGATTAATTATATGATTGGCACTCTTACCTTGGGTGGACGGTACAATAATGATGTCCCTGTCCACTTCAAAAGGACTTTGTAGTAATTCCTCTTCTGTATTAAGTTGACAAACATTGTTATGTTCAAAATTAATTTTACTGAAAACAAATCATTTCTTTACACGGTAGTTATATTGATATCATGAGCTTGGGTTGAAGAAAAAATGACTCTATAAGGCATGTGATGAGCAAGGTCACTGAGTACTATGTCATCTCTTTAAGCAGTGGAACTTGATTACCAGAAAAAAAGTATGCTTGTGTCTTTTAACTTCATTGGTGTCACTTTACTTTTTATGTACATTTCTTCATCCCTGAAGCTGGACATTGGTATTTCTTTCTTTCTAAAATTATTATAGCCTCCAAAATCTCTCATAGAGCCCCTATGAAAATGTTACCATGATGTTCAATGAAAGGAGCATGTGTTTTTCATAAGTCACATTTAACACATAACTGAATCCATGGTCTATAATCTTACCATCTGAGTCATCAATTTGGAGCCGAGGTACATCTACACAAAAAACAAACAACAAAACACATTTAGCTGGTTGCTTGGTTTTGTAAGTTCCATGTGTTTGACACGAGTCATTCACACACATGACTTATATACCTAGGTGTGATTTTTCACTGCTATGTTTTTAAGTAACTCTCCACTATATGTTTCATTGTGTTCTAGTCATTAATTAAGGTTGCAATGATCTGTTGCAAAGCTACAAACTTGACACACATTTTACCATCAAATGAACTGAAAAGTTGAGTGACACCACTTACAGAAAACAAAGTCTTATGAAGAAGGCCTCGTGCCATTATGTTTGTTTTGATTTTTGCAAACTTTAAATGTCACACCCCTTGGGTGATCATGTGATACGTTGCGCTCAAGTGCACACTAGAGCCCAGGCATGTTTCTGTTTTGGGCCACCTTAAGAAGTGGAAATTGCTGCATATTGCTTGTTTTAGAGACCTTGTTTAGTGATCATTTGTTCATTTTTGAAAGCAGCAACACTCACCATTTCTAAAGGCATTTCGGGCCATCAGGGAAATGTACCTCCTAGTTTCCGCTTAAAAAATAAATAAATAATATTGTTAAAGCTAATTTGTGCATAAGAGTGTAGCATATCTCGGCATTGCAAGTAAAGTAATTCAGTAAAACCACCACATAAAACCTGCCTGTATTTTATTTAGTCTAAACGGATTGTCATATAGTAAATGTACTAAAGCAATTTAGGTTAACTGGGTTCTTTAAATAAGATTCTCATATTTTCATATGAATTTCTTTCAAATATATCACACATTTTTAAAAAATAAATTTATTATAAATCTTTTAATACAATACAAATCAATGTTGAATGTTAAACTTGATAGACATATATTGAGTACTTTAGGTTAAAAAAATGTTATATTAAGTTTAATATAATCAGCTGATGATCATAACTCAGCAGTTGCTAGCTATACACTTTTACAGCAACTTCCCTGACAAGAACCTAACTGATAATTTTTGCCTTTAAAGTTCTTTTTATGTAGAGGGGACTTGAAATGAAAATTATAGCCTAACAGGTTATTGTTGTATCAATTACAATGCAAGTAATTACTTTGTAAAAACCATGCAACACAGCATTTCTAAATTTTCGGTCGCTTTAATTGTTAAGTCAGCATTCTTTATTTGACTGTCTTTGTTGAAACGTATATAATTTCACATTTGATATCAACTAGGTTTTCATTCTTTGTTGTGCACTCATTTCTTTGTTCAACTTACATCCATTTGTAGGGATCGGCAAGCTGGACACAGCTGGTGTCACTATTGGCTGTCCAGACCTTGCATTGGTGACTAGAGTTGCCGTAGAAGAGGATGATGCATTGCCTGGGATAGACAAAAATCATATAATGTAACATTACAGGTTAGCCGTCAGTGATAGCAGTCAGTGGTGGTTTGATTTAGGTTTGAAAATCAAGGAATGGAAAGCTGGAAACTGTACTGAGACCACCTCCTCTACCTTCCCCAAAGCAGAGTTTAAAAATAAAGCATTGACAAGGTTGTGACCACATAATGGATACATTGTTGATGGAAAGTTAATTTTAACTTACGTCCACTGGAAGAGGCTGAACTTGCATGAACTGGGTTGGCTGTGCAGGAATCAAAATGTTAAGTAAACATGAAGGATAGCCATGGTGACGCATTGGATCGTAAAAATATTTCCACTTGTTTCTTTTTGAGGAGCAAAGAGATTTATTTTAGGGTTAATTGTTGGGGGAGTGGGGGCAATTGCATGTAATGCCACTTTTTTCACTTTCACTTTAGTTGTAAATTTTCACTTGTCAGTTATGATCAAAAAAATAAAATATGGCTTTAAGTACAAAATGTAAGTAATGGGGACATTGTGTATGGAATGTTAACTTGATAACTTACATCCACCTGAAGAGGCTGAACTTGTATTTAAAATTGTGCTGGCTGTGGATGAATCAAAATAATATGATTTAAGACAGCCATTGTGATATCTCTGATCTTAATTTAAATATGTCCAAAGGGTTCTTTTCAGGGTGTAAAGAAATTCATAATGCATTAATTTTGGGGGGGTGGGACATCAATTGTCACTTTGATCCCTTTTTTCCTTTGGATGTAAATTTTTACCTGTCTGGTAAACACACCAGCTCTGAAAGTGATTGGAAGCGGCCGCTCTTGATGGGTCAGGTTGCTTACAAGAGGTTCCAAATATAGTTATTAAACTTACAGTGTTGTTGTAATCAGGAAAAGTGGTCGCTGCTTTTCGCAAGTCAATAGTAATTGTATTAAATCGGTTGGTAATTTGGTTTTAGACTTGGGTATTCTCTTCACCCTACACTTTTGAATTGATGAATATGACATTCCTTCAGTACAGGAATTAAAAATTTTCCTCATGTAAAGCTGAAAATTCTGTAACATCACTTTCAAACTGCACTCCTTGGTAATATCATCTTTAGTAACAAACTGACAATATAACATGTGATTTTACTTTTTAGAAAAATCAAAGGCTCCCTGAGCAGCTCATGGATGAATAGCCCAATGCCAAGTTTACTTTTGCCCCTGTGGCAAAAGGAGTCTTTGAGCGAAACTATTGGTATGAAAATATATGTCACCTGCACGGTCATTCGCATGAAATCAAGTGATTTTCATGGGAAACGTTTGGCACAAGCACTCGTTCTGCAAATAGAAACTCAGACGGTGGAAGTCAAAGTCTACATATGTGCCAAGCGGCCCATCAGGCCGGCACTGATAAAAATAATCTAACTAAAAAACAATTTACCATCTTTTTGTGGTCTGTTTACAATGTCCCATTAAAAGCTTTAGATATCAAGAGGGTCATACAGGGAAGTCTCTGGTACGGTTCACGAATGTAAAATATAGAGGATCACGGTTCACAGATAAAAAAATTTCGCTTTCCCAAATTACGAAAATAAGAAAGTAAGATACTTTTTTTAAGGACCTGTTCTTACGTTAAAAACAGTGTTGGTAGGAAGCAAAATCGCGATTGGCTAAATCAAGGCTCCGTATTGCATATTGCATGGCTAAGGCACTCTCGATAGACCACTGTAACTATTCGGAGAACTTGTGTCTCAAAATCACGTAGAGTTGTGTGGTAAAATCACGAATATCGGTTAATAATTCAGGTTCTTCACGGATCACGCAAAACCTTCAGGTCACGAATCAGGAAAAATAATTTCCTAAATTCAAGTATCACAGAAAATAGTTAACAATTATTCACCGAAGTGGAGGTGAATAGTGGTGGATATTTACCGAGCCATGAAGCAGCGAGGTAAATATCCACCACTTTCACCAACACTGAGGTGAATAATTGTTTTAGTATATACCACACAAGCTAAATAACTAGCAGCCCAAAGATGTAACTTCATTAGTTAAAATATAACGACAAAAGCCACTTTGTTTTTCTTCGGCTGCTCAGAGGTGAATAGTACTTGGCTAATCACCTCCGAGCTAGCCAATCAGTGTGCGCAAAAAGTACTATTCACTTGTGTGGTATATACTAAAATGAGCTAATCCCGCATCACGACACTTTATCAACACTGAAGCTCGCACGAAACCACCTGAAGTAATTTGGCATCAAACAATTAAGGCTTTAGCTGTAAGCTACTGGAATGTGTGCAAAACGTTTTCTTTGTATTAAAGAAAAAAAAATCAGCTAAAGAAAAATTTAAAAATCTTTTCGCTGCTCGCCATCTCTACAAGTCTTCTACATGTACTTTCTAAGTCCTCCGGCTGCTCTCAAGATAAACTATGCCAAAGCTCTTCCTCGCAAAAATAAAAGAACCGCTCACATTCTCGCGAATACAATTCGATAGCCCTAGCAAATCTTATCCCTTTCATTAAAAGGTCAACTTTTAGCTTACATGTTTTACAATCGCATGATTTCATCTGTGACATATGATGACAAATTCTCTTAACAACTTGATATCCCCCATAAAATTACATAACACAACAACACATGCGTTCTTCCCAAACATCTCTGTTTCACTCAATTACCTTATTTCACCAAATACAAAAGAACTCCACTTCTTGCATATTACTCTTATGAAAAAGATCTAACAATTCTTATTGCTTTTTAGTGGAAATTGGCGCTAAATACAATAACATATTGTCTCGGGTTAAACGTGATGCGTTTATCTTGCCAAAAACACACCTACATGCCGTTCTCTGCACCGTGACATTAGAGCATAGCAGAAATACTCACGCAAAAAAGATATCTCCAACCACGACATATTACTTTGGCGTGGTTATGAAAATAACTATCTTGTCTTGTTTCAGCAAAAGCTTGGAGCTGCAACACTTGCGTTGCTTTTAAATTATGGTATTTCTTAGACCATATTATCAAATTTAATTCAACAGCAGTGGCTTAACTGCCTAAGGGGAGAACTGCTTAAGTATGTCAAAACTGTACGATGAATAATTGCTTTGTATTTAATACATATCTGAAACTTTCATATGGAGGGAAATTAATTTAAATTGTTATGGGGTAGGTTGTTAGTTCATGCAAAATACAACATTACAACCCTTCTATTCACCAGAATTTCTCCCGAGCTCCGTTAGCTTTGATAAATACTTGATATTTTACACCCTCGAATTCATCAGTCTACCCCTGTGCCCCTCAAGAAGTGAGTGAGGAACTAATATTCCCACATGTTTTAAAACGGATATCAAGAACTAGTTTTCTATATTCCAAGCGACACGTAGTAGAGATATTTACATGGCTATGTTAATAACAAAGACTTATACATAGGTTATATTTCCGACTGTAATATGTAACCAAGCTTGCTTTGTCACACTATGAACTTTACAACACTTTCCTAAAACAAGGCCAAGTGTATCCCTAACAAATATGCCCTGCCTCGCAGGCATAAACGACGAAAGGGTAGCACGAGGCCCAAAAATGTAAAGAACTGAAAAGGCAAGAGACACTGACCTATAGCAAGAAACAGACTGTTTCCAATAAGCAATACCCTTTAATCTCCTTCACTCGTAAAAACTCCATTCATTCGCCTTTGCATTGTTTCCTCCTCCAGGTAACATTTTACCAGGCATTTTTTCGGTCATGACATCTTCGCCTTTTAGCATCGTAGATTTCGAAGCGAGCATCGCAGCTTTCAGGATTTCAAAGTCCATATTGCCGAAGCTAATGTTCCTTAGCTTCGGCAATATGGGAGAAAGGAATAGTGCAGCGTTCCTTTAGATCACGCAAGGCTACAAACCAACAATATCAACTTGTTATTACGTTCAACAAATGAACTTAGGACAATCTTCTTTCTAGAACTCATTCTTGTAATTAAAATGATCAATGAAACAACGACAGCTTAAACAACATGGCAGTAACACCCGAGCTCCAAGTAAAGGCAATATGGAAGAGAAAGGTCTCTTCGTTGCTGCAATACGCTATGCTGCCGCACGTCTTCTTGTCTTTCCATGTCCATTTGTTACAGCTACTGCTGCTTAGCTTGACAAATTTCAATTTTACAACTCCACGAGTCAAAAACCATCTTCGTGCCGCATTAGCTGCCATATGTATGAACTCCATGTTGTCGGACAAAAAAATTCGTCTTTCTAGTACCCCGCTAAAACCTGCTGAACCTACCTCACGAAGTGCCTAGGACAAGAACCATACTAAACAGGGGAGGGTTGAAACAATTTAATCCAGTTTAATGAATAAATTAATCAGAATCGAGTGAGTGAGTGATCGAGCGCCATCCGATTGTCCCCTACGCTCATGGATGTTACGTAACATCCATGAGCAAAAATGTACTTTACCTGGCGGAAGGTACAGGTAAACTTTCTTCTTTCTGTTTCCCCCAAAATGCTCCAAGATCTGGGCCTTAGGCTATACAGGTTCTTGTTTATAGAGGGTATAAATGGCAAATTTTAGACTAACAGGTTCTTAATTTTTAGGTTCTTACTTGCGGGTTTTTACTGTATATGCTTCTGGTTTTATATTTATAAAGAAACAAAAAATGTCAATGACATCATCTATACGTCTGTCCTCCAGTTTGTCATAAGTAACAAACAATCAAAATGCAAGAATTGTTCAACTTATTATATAGTAAGCTATAGAAGTACACGTTTTATTGGATCTTGTTGATCATGACTTTTTTTAGATGTGACGGCTCATAAAGGAGCCGTTTTGGTTTAGCTCTAAAAGAGCTGTGTTGTTGAAGGCACCACCACCACTTTTCTGAACAGGAGCTGCCACGATAACTCTTGCATCTACAAAATGAAGCAAGGAATCTTGTGAACTTCAAACTGAGTGGATTATATGTAGTTATGATTAGCAACATGGTGTTAACAATAATGTTTAAAGTAAAAAATAAACACTGTTTGGGAAAGCAAACCAATTAATATATCCAATTTAGCCTGCTGTGTATTGCTGTACATTTTTTAATCACTGGCCCTGGTAGTGATCCAAAATACTGCCTGTAGAACTCGTAAAAAGCTACAGAACAAGTTGCTCAGTAAGGGGTCTTTATAAAGTGTGGCATTACCCAGAGTTATCATGGCTACTAAATAGATCTAAAAACTCGTTCATGCTATGACCTCTGGCTCTGAGGACTAAAAACATCAAGCATAATCGCCGCAACTCTGACTAAACAACGATTGTAATGACTTTTCATTGACTAGTTGGTACTTGAAATGTCTTTTTATCCATTCTTTGATCGGGTCAGCGGTTCCATACAGGTCTAAGGACAACCCATAACTATCCATCACTTGACATACATTTCCCTCAGACCATAAAGCAATCCAGTGATAACCCGGTTCACTGTGTGGGTCTGTATTGACAATGTACATTGGACCTTTTTTTACCACACGCGATGGTAATTTATCGCACGGCACTGTACGGTAAAACACTTGACTTAGTTTAGGATCTTGGGAAGCTAAGTGATCCAACTGAAAATTGTTCAAGGCTACTTGCTCCATTTTTACTGTCGTAACACGTTGTAAATGATCGTCTTGTTGCTATTGATTTCTAGCAGATTTCCAAATTCTCCGTAGATTAGTACAGTCAGGTTTACGCCTGGATTTAGACCAAAACGGATGACAATACTAGTCTCTACTGTCTGTACTGGGTTCAATACATGACTGGTGGAAAGTCCATTGGCTGTGTTATCAAATACAAACAGAGTACAATTTTTCTCTCGACCCCAGTCCTCTGCTCTCACCATGTTGCCTTTTCTCTTGGTCAGACACTCAGTGGCTTGTAGAAACCGATGATAACCTCTCAGATCTTTGTTGCTGTTGTCATGATTTAACTCTAAGGTTCTGTAAGGGTACTCTTCTCCTCTCACCAACTGTTTAATGCTTGTGATATTAAAGGTCTTGTAGGAAAAGGGATATTTGGTTACGCTACCGTTGAACACGGTCTGATCCATCAAACACACCGCCACTCCGTTAGGGAATTGATTTTGAAAGATGTTGTGAGCCTCAAGGACTTGACTGTCACCAGCATGATTGTAGCTCCTGATTTCACTTCTTACCACTGGATAAGTCACCTTTTTAGAACCTGTAAGCTGAGTCATTAAACTTCTGTACACGGAAGGTTCTACTTTCTTTTGACACAAAAACAAGGTGACTTTTAGATCTTCGGCGGTAATGTCTCGAACGTGTCTAGCTCCCCTGTGTGTCTGGCTCCAGGATCTTGTGACTGTTCAAGTACATTTGAATTTGTATCTGTACACCTGGTATTAAGAGTTTGCTAAAGTTTAACACTTCCACGTAGGGTTTAAACCTTAAAATAACTCTGTTTCCGTCGTGAAACTTTGCTCTTGATAGAACCCAGGCTTGCTCGTCCTCCGGCAAAGCTTCGTTATCTTCATTACCCATGTTGAGCTGGTTCGCCGTTAAGGCATTTTCAGACTGGCCTCTAATGGTCAAAACATTAAACCATCCTTCAGGCTTAAGAATCGTTCCTCTCGATCATTGTTCAAGACAGCATCAATAAATGACGTGTGGTGATAAGTGTCCGTTCGTGGACTTATCAAAGTGCCGTTCCAACGCACGTTGATCTGTTTGAAAATCGCATGTGCTATATTATTGCAGAGGCTGACTTGGGTGGCTTCCACAATGTTGTCATTTGTTGTCCAACTTCATTCTTAAATCCAGTTCAAAAAGTAGCTGTTACTCAATCTTCCTGCGGATCGCTTTGAAAGTCAATGGGGTGAACCCCAGTGGTGAAAGGGTTGATGGGAACAAACCGTGAAGGCGGCACATCAAACAGATCTAACATTGGATATTTAACGCCAGCTGCACGAGCATGTGTGATTAATTGAGTCATCATCTTCGTCGTCAACTTCTCCTTTTTGCTTTCAAGGCACTCTTTAACTAACAACAGTCGGGTACGTGTGGTGTGCCCATAAACAGAGAACCACCTTTATACACTCTCTGTGTCTTAGGTCTGTTGTTGTAGTTAGGTAATCGGTGCACACGTCTTGAGTAAATTGGAATCATTTTAAAATCCAAACAGATCTTTACGAACTTTTTTTTTTCACGGCTTATTTAGTTCTTCTGCTGCTTTCCTCTTCAAAGTCTTTTTTCGCTGCAGTGAGACCTCCTTTGCAATTGATGTTTTTGCCTTACACGCCCTCTTTTAAACCTTTCTTACCAGCTAACTCAACATCTTTTAATATAGTGGATCCTAAAGCTTGAATGGTTTTCCATACTGTGCCTGCTAATCCATAACCATCCTGCTTTCTACGAATTTCTGGATGAAATCATACTAATCCACTTCCGATCATACTTTCTTGAAATGAAATGTCACTGTAGTCACGCCGTCTCCAAACTCTGTCAAAGCACCACTTGCTTCGGCCACTTGTACTTGAATTATGTCTAATAACTCTTACGCAGCAATATTTATTGCATATGAGTCAGTTCAAAGTAGTGCGAACATGTGAAATCCGTCATTTGATCTCCAAACACGCTACTCCCGCCAACACGAGTAAACAAACAACAAACGCGTAGAAGGACCAAACATGTGTTTGAAAGCATAATTGAGATTGACAAATTGCCATTTGACATCTGAACTGAGTTGAATGTAGTTACTCAAAGACCCATTTGGATTTCTAGGAATAAGCCAGTATGGTTTGCATTGTGAGGTCACAAGATCATTTTGGTTAAAGTTTGTTTCAATGTCGGTTGAAGGAGGGACAGTATCACCACGTAATTCTGTTACAAGGTTAGGTCCCAACTTGACAGCAAACTGTGGATTGGTTTCACTTGTATCGGGCTGAAACCAACCCATTTCAATGGCTAACTTTTTATTAAGAAGTATAGCGGGAGCCTTCCAACCATCAACGCCATATACCGTAAAGACTCGTGTATAAGCCGCATTTCTGTATAAGCCACACCCCCAACTTTCAAGCATGATTTCGGAAAAAAAAAATTAGAGCTCCAAAAAAACACTTTTAACAGAAGTTCATTTAAAACTGCACTATGCCATTTGAACATGTACTTAACCAAAACTACTAAAAATGCAAAACTTTTAATGGGCTATCCCAATGTTTAACCAATCACAATAGTTCTATAAAGTGTGAGGTTTTAAAATGTGATCATCCCATGTGTTAACCAATCAGTGAGGGGTGAGTAATGGTCTATTTTTAGAATGTGGGATGATCACAAAGTCTGTCCAATCACTGGTGCTAGTGGTTCATGAATGTTTACTATACCAATTTTATTAATTCTTGATCTTATAATTGTGTCCCACTGGTTGTTTGACTAACTCCTTCAATGGAACTCAGTAGAAAAATAGCACAAGACATGTCATGCAAAACGGTTTGAATATTCTTCCCGAATTAAGGAGATTTATGCCAGCAACACAGGCATGATTCCTTGCTTTCTTAATTCCATATTCGTTTTCTTTGTGTTAAAGATCTCAACTACATTGTTTGATAGGTGTTTCATTTACAATAGAGTCTAAGGTGGCCTAATTTTTCAACTATCTGTGACTGTTTTAACAAGCACAGATCACTATTCAGGTATTAAACTATTTGATCATCCCATGTGTTAATCAATCAGAGAGGGGTGAGTAATGATCTATATTTAACAAAGCGGGATGATCTCAAAGTCCGTCCAATCACTGGTGCCAGTGGATCATGAATATTTACTTTACCAAGTTTATAAATTCTTGATGTTGTGATTGTATGATTGTGTCCTCTTGGTTGTTTGACTTACTGCTTCAATGAGACTCGGTAGACAAATAACACAAGATATTGCTGTGCAAAACAGTTTGATTATTCATTCTGAGTTTAAGAGATTTATAGAGTTCTAAAAAACCATGACGTCACGTTACCATGGTGCTAAAAAACTCAGTTCTAAACAAAGGCCCAAAACATGACCGATGCCATGCAAAATGTCGACCCTCTCCATTGCGTCACTCATTTCTTTCTTCGGGGAAGAGCAGAAGTCAATTAAAAAGGGTGAAAACCATTACAAATCAGGCCATGTGGAGTCATTTACTTTTAGTCAGGGTATTTTACAAGGAGAAGTGCACGCAAGCATTCGAAACAAAGTCTACAAAGTCACGGTGAGTGGAAATGGTTTCAGAATACTCACTGCAGATGCAGCTTGTCATTTAAGCTTATTTGTTGCTTTGAAATGCTTCTTCTCAGTGAGATTTCTAAATTAATAGCAGTTCTTTTCCATAATAATTTAATTGTGGACTATCTAGACGCGCAAACTTTGCCGTTGATCCACGTTCAGCCACGCGGCTGCACTTTTCATTTACGGCACCTACAACGCCAGCCGGACAGACGTTGAATGCAACTAGAAGAAACGCAAAGCAAATACACCGCTCTCTTGGCAAGCCGTTGAGGAAATGTTTCCTCCAACAAAACAGTATTGCTGCTTATCAAGAAACCCTACTCAATCTGATCGGTCTGCCCTTTACAGGGACCTACAGGAGTATGGCAGGTTTACTGGCCTTTGTTGGCTTATGAGCCCTGAACCAGCAACTGTCAGTAACCTTCCTGTACCAACAATAGAGGATAAATTATCATTTACTTGAAAGAATATCTTAAAATACAAGGATCACAGCAACAAATTGATTGCTTAGTAAGATGGGCAAAGATTCCTGATGAATACATTTTAAAGATAAGTGACATTACAATTGGACAGAGAAACAACCCAACTTGGCATTTAGCCAGAAGGGGCAGATTAATAGCAAGCAACTTTGGTTGCGTTTTGAAGGCCAAACGGGTGACTCCATCTCTCTTGAAGCAACCTCTTGGAGAATATCATTTATCTGTAGTTAAGACTGTGCAATGGGGTGTGAACAATGAACAGGAAGCATTCAAAGCATTCACTGTGTTGACAGGGAAAACCATCCAGGAAACTGGCATTTGGTTGGATTGCTCTGGAATCCTTGGGGCCTCTCCAGATGGAATTGTACATGATGAAACCGTCCTAGAAGATAAGTGTCCTTACACTGAAAGAAACCTAACAATCGAAGAAGCCATCACTACTTCACCAACATTTTGCTTAAAAAAAGCACAGGATGGCAATGGATATGTCTTAAAGAAGGACCATGTCTATTGGGACCAGGTACAAGGTGAAATGTTTTTTACACAGTGAAAGTTTTGTTACTTTGTCGTTTTGGACTTCTAAGGATGTGGCTGTTGTCAAAATAGAGCAAGGTGAAACCTGGGATGCAAATATTCCAGTCTTGAAAGAATTTATTTTAAACACATTTTCCCCAAGAACAGTGGAAGGTGCATTGTAATTTTAATTCCTTAACAGACGGTAAGGTTTTTTACCTGAGAGTATTGTTTGAATTCTCTCAGACTGTAACTTTTCTCCAGCATAGTCAGTGTCACCATTGTCCCAGCAAAGATTTAGTAAATGTATTGGACTATTGGGTCCAATTTTAAAGAGATAAACATAACATTTTAAATTTGAGTAACAAGGAGTGCAAGTTGTTTTAGTATTTATTGTTTTTTGTACTTTACAAAACAAAAATAATAAAATAAGGTTTACTATTAAATGTCTTTAAAAATGTATTGGCATAATCTGACCTTGTTTCTGTCTGTGTTTATATATTTACATGATTGAAAAAAGTTATTAGATTGACTCAGTTCTATCATGTGATGACCATTATATTTGTTTACCGATAACAGACCAACATCCTTTTAATACTCAGATTACTCAAACTCTGTCCCCTCACACCCCTCTTTGATAAGTGGAAATTGTAAATTTACCAGTGCAGCACACAACGGAAAAATAACATCAGCATAACATCTTAAATAATATGGGATAAAAGCTAAAATTTTGAAATCCTTCAACCTTGTATTTGCTCATGAACTCTAACTTGATATTGACCGTAGAGCGGTCGAAACGCTCGTTTTTATAACTAAATGTTTTAGTACGAACTTACATTGTGTATTACTGCATAACTTTAATTTTTCATTTTTAACTTATTACCATGCAAAATATATATAAAACAAAGAATAAGAAAGCGTAATCAGATATAAAATTGATCTTCAACAGCTATATAAACCTGTGAAACAAAGCACAGAAACATGAAAAAGATTAAGGACATTAATTAAACCTAACAGGCTCTCAGACCGAATTTTTTTGTAATATAGTTTTTGTGGCAATCTGTGAGAGGCAATCCGTCGGGAATGACCAGCGAACATGGCACAAATAACGGCTCTGCTGCTTGAATGCACGAAACCCGAAGATGATAATGTGCATTCGATTCCCTAGTGGGCGTGCACAGCTGTCCCGTCTGAGGGTCTTTGTAGGTCCGCTGCTCCTTTCTGGCCACACAGAAATCAAATGGTGCGTCTGTAACCATTCCTGATGATGACTGAAGTGGTCCCCTGCATCCTTGGCAAACTTTTATTCGGAAATTCATTTGCTTTAAACGGAAAGGATTTGCGTTAGGAATACTGTTTTGAGGATATGAACGCTTCACACATTCATTTATTGGCAGTTTGGGGCTTGCTCTTCTAGCTGGGGAAGGGACTCCACCCTTTCTACCAGGATTTTTTGGCATGTCTGTTCGGACAGTCAATGAAAGATTTATGCCTCTCTTTGCGCATGACTGTTTGTAGTAGTTAAGAAAATCAAGCAATTCCCCATTTTGCTGGGCTGTCACAACAGTATGGGAGCAAATTTGTATGCCATTAAAATGCGGACAGTTTTTTTCACACCTATACTCTCCTTTTTGCTTCCCTGGCGTGCCAAGATGGGGACATTCCTTATATCTTTGGCTCTCTACCATCCGAGCTTTCTTATCACAGCCCAGTGCCAGGACAACTGCGCCGTTTTTGCCTAAAAGCTCTATTGATTTTTCATAGATACATGTAGGCTGCCATGTTACAAGAAGAGTCTGTTTCACATGGAACCCACCTTATTGATCTAGATGTCTTCCGTCAAAATATCAAACAGTGTCATTTTTGCCTTTCTGGTAATGTTAGAAGATGAAGATGATAACGAGCACAATAAATATAAAAAAACAAAATTTTTTCCTCAACTTTTTCAAGTCACTCCTCTTTTTAATTTCAAAATCTAATCACCCTCTTAATAATGACCGTAAATACCACCCCCTCTCAAAAAAAGAAGACAAAATAGAAATAAGTCAACATTGTTTACAAGCATAAACATCTAAACATCTTCAGAAGCCCCTACGGAGATTTATTGTATTTTAAATTACAGAAAGCCCAATTCATAGAATATTTTTTAAGTCTAAAAGTTGCTAAACAATACAGTATTATTCAAGCTTTTGGTTTCATTTTTT
>CAXHUQ010000403.1:140100-142600 GCA_964020085.1 Micromussa lordhowensis
TATGGCAGCGGTTGAGAGGAGACAACTCTTGATGAAGGCTGGCAGAAGGAGAAGGTCTATGATGATGGTTGAGAGAAGATGATTCTCGCTCAAGGCTGGCAGAAGGTGAAGTTGGCGGCAAACTTCATGATCTTTTCCTTGTTCTTGCGGATATCAGAGATCTGCTGCTTACTAATGCCAGATTCAGCTGAAAAATTGGTTGTTTTTTCTCCTTTCTCTAATTGCAAAATTATGGAAAACCAATCACAGAAGCTGAAAGAATGAAAGCACAGACTCGTGCCAGGCACAACATCTGCACAGCACAGTGATGAAAACATTTAGTACTATAAATATTCTAGGAAAGGAAGGGAAAATGTTATCGCTACTTTTTGAACAACTCAAATTGATCATTCAAGCCCAGCTGTAGTCAGAACTGCATCCTCCACAGACTATGCAAAGCACTGAAAATTTAAACAGATCAAGCATTTATATTGTGACCAAATTCTGGTCCTGCTTTCCTTACAAATTTCTATAGATATGTTGATTTGATTAAAAGATATCTGTGTTATTGATATCTTGGCCGATGAAATCCAAAAATATATATAAAGTTTACGTTTTTTGCTAGTGTTCTGAGTTCTCACTTAGTGCTGTGTATTGGAAACCATCTGTTTACCTGTACAATAAACAATAGGTTTTCACCAATCACGAGTGTATGCCGTGTACACATTGTCAGTTATGTTAGAGAACAGAACAGAGCACAATGAACCCTGCTGAAAATCTTTTGAGGATCTTAACAAGGATCTTCAAAAATTCTTGCCAAGATCCTTAAGGATCCTCAAAGATCCTTGAGGATCCTCAATTTTCTTGCCAAGATCTTTGAGGATCTTCAAAGATCTTTAAGGATAATTTGCAGATCTTATCAAGATCTTTGAGGATCTTCAAGGATCCTTTACTGATCTTGCCAAGATCTTGATGATCCTCAATTATTATCCTTGCAATGACCTTTGAGGACCATCAAAGACCTTCAAGGATCCTTTGTGGATCTTGCGAAGATCTTTGAGGATCTTAATGGATCATAATAGTTCCCGAATCTTGCCAAGATATTGGAGGATCTTTGATGGATCTTGAATGAACCTTTACCAATTTACTTGGTAGTCTTCCCAAAATGCCAAAAATGTTGTAACTGAAATTTCTGGTGACTATGAATTTGTTACTTCCCAGAATATTTAGCTTACTACTAAGAGTGTGCATGAAGAATGTGAATGCTAAGTATAATGGGAAAAAACCCACCAGCTTGCCAAAAATATAGCATGATTTTATTAAAAATTCACTACAACGTAGTATCTACTTAGCTACAAAACAATATTTGTATATGAAGTAAGCACTTGCTTGACATCTACAATGCTTTGTCATAACAGTAATTAATTCGTATCAATAAATAATTATATACAAAATCATAAAACATTAAATCTGTATTGCTAATAATATTCAGTAGATGGACATTCTGCTTCTACTGTGATTGACCCAATTTTGACAATGTGAGAACACGAAACTTGGGTACCATTATCACAATTATCAAAAATGTCGATTTAAAGAAAATGTCTAATTCCTGTCTAAAAAACTTTGTATTGTAAAATTTGCTTTGATAATTTCCAATGAAAAAGTCAGTACAAGAAAATGAAATTACACAAATGCCACCACACTGTGGGATAATAAAAAAGTTAAAATCCTTGTCTAAATACAGCCTTGTCTGCACAACTTTGACATGTTTATGGCTGTTCAGAAACAAACTATATTTTTCCCATTACAACGACTGACAAAACATGTGGATTAACTGTATTCTTGACTAGAATTTAAAAAATGTAACAACACTGTGCAGACAAGAGAAAAAAAAATGGTCAGTGTAAAAACTGCAAATACAGACACCAAAAGAAAAAAAAATACCATGTAGCAGGAAAATTTTGAGGGAGTTGCATTTTGCAGATTAGCTATTTCTTATATTTTGTTTTAATTTTTTTTTAATTTCTGCTACAAATTAATTTTCACAATTTTCTGTTCAAGCAGCAAAACAGTAACAAGGATCAGGGGACAATCCATGAAATCCGCAAAAATTAAAACATACAAAATTTTCATGCATCTGAAACTGTTGTTTGCTTTTTCCTTATGTCATTGCACTTTTGGTTAATGGCTCGCCTGATGTCAGCCCAATGCTTGGTCAAGATCTTTTCTGAATAACTCTTGGCAATACTAACTGTGCTACGCCTTGTGTAATTGTAACGATTGGGTCTTGTCAACTGATGTGAACAATTTTCTGTTCAAGCAGCAAAACAGTAACAAGGATCAGGGGACAATCCATGAAATCCGCAAAAATTAAAACATACAAAATTTTCATGCATCTGAAACTGTTGTTTGCTTTTTCCTTATGTCATTGCACTTTTGGTTAATGGCTCGCCTGATGTCAGCCCAATGCTTGGTCAAGATCTTTTCTGAATAACTCTTGGCAATACTAACTGTGCTACGC
>CAXHUQ010000403.1:145100-147600 GCA_964020085.1 Micromussa lordhowensis
ATCCTTTACTGAACAGGTCTGTTTGATGGGTATCAGGTACATTGTAAATGAAAGTCTTGGAAATAAACTGGAATCAAATATTGCCTTCATCAATTTCCAAAAGGAGTAAAAGCTAGTTACACAGGTACATGTCTGTATAAACAGGCATCCTTATTAACAGTTGTCCAATCTTATATGACAACTATCAAATCCTCCTCTGAGGGAAGCAATGTTTCTTAACAATAGAAGTTGCTACAGTTTGACTCTCCAACAAACAAATGATTCTCTGCTTTCAGAACACCCCACCCCCACTGCTGGCAATGTTCTACATGTATTACGTGTACACTGTAGCAACTGGCAAATACGATAACTACAAAAGCAAACTTTAATACCCCTACCTTGTGCTTCTGTGCATCACTTGGAGTATAGATCCCTGGTGGTGGTCTTTCATTGTTTGTATACTCTATAATAAAATGTTTGACAAGTATTAAAATACAACAGAAAGTGCAAAGAAACAATAGGATACAGTCACTGTGAGTGGCCTGAAAATATGTTTCATAGAGGCATTGAGACCACCTGTAGGAAAAGTCCAACATAAACAAAAAGCCTAAAAGATCAAATGTTTTATCACTTGACTTTTCTATGTACTGTGCCAGTTGAAATGGCACTAAAAAAATAATCATGTGGGGCTAACTGTACTAAATAAAAATGTTTAATTGTGCAGAATGGAACAACTTACTATGTTAATTAGTTACAACTACGCACAGGAGAGCTTAATATATACTTCAGTAAAAATGAAAACACCCTAGACAGTACTACTTGTATACATTATATGAATTACATTAACACCCACCTCCCTGGCTTGATTGCTCCAGGAATCTGATTTTTTTCCTTCAATGCATTATATTTAACATGGAGTTTCTGGTATTCTGCCTGCCAATCCACTTCTGCACTGTTATGGAGTGTATGAGCATGGTGTCCAGAATTGGCAGGTGGTGAAGGTGTATGGCAGCGGTTGAGAGGAGACAACTCTTGATGAAGGCTGGCAGAAGGAGAAGGTCTATGATGATGGTTGAGAGAAGATGATTCTCGCTCAAGGCTGGCAGAAGGTGAAGTTGGCGGCAAACTTCATGATCTTTTCCTTGTTCTTGCGGATATCAGAGATCTGCTGCTTACTAATGCCAGATTCAGCTGAAAAATTGGTTGTTTTTTCTCCTTTCTCTAATTGCAAAATTATGGAAAACCAATCACAGAAGCTGAAAGAATGAAAGCACAGACTCGTGCCAGGCACAACATCTGCACAGCACAGTGATGAAAACATTTAGTACTATAAATATTCTAGGAAAGGAAGGGAAAATGTTATCGCTACTTTTTGAACAACTCAAATTGATCATTCAAGCCCAGCTGTAGTCAGAACTGCATCCTCCACAGACTATGCAAAGCACTGAAAATTTAAACAGATCAAGCATTTATATTGTGACCAAATTCTGGTCCTGCTTTCCTTACAAATTTCTATAGATATGTTGATTTGATTAAAAGATATCTGTGTTATTGATATCTTGGCCGATGAAATCCAAAAATATATATAAAGTTTACGTTTTTTGCTAGTGTTCTGAGTTCTCACTTAGTGCTGTGTATTGGAAACCATCTGTTTACCTGTACAATAAACAATAGGTTTTCACCAATCACGAGTGTATGCCGTGTACACATTGTCAGTTATGTTAGAGAACAGAACAGAGCACAATGAACCCTGCTGAAAATCTTTTGAGGATCTTAACAAGGATCTTCAAAAATTCTTGCCAAGATCCTTAAGGATCCTCAAAGATCCTTGAGGATCCTCAATTTTCTTGCCAAGATCTTTGAGGATCTTCAAAGATCTTTAAGGATAATTTGCAGATCTTATCAAGATCTTTGAGGATCTTCAAGGATCCTTTACTGATCTTGCCAAGATCTTGATGATCCTCAATTATTATCCTTGCAATGACCTTTGAGGACCATCAAAGACCTTCAAGGATCCTTTGTGGATCTTGCGAAGATCTTTGAGGATCTTAATGGATCATAATAGTTCCCGAATCTTGCCAAGATATTGGAGGATCTTTGATGGATCTTGAATGAACCTTTACCAATTTACTTGGTAGTCTTCCCAAAATGCCAAAAATGTTGTAACTGAAATTTCTGGTGACTATGAATTTGTTACTTCCCAGAATATTTAGCTTACTACTAAGAGTGTGCATGAAGAATGTGAATGCTAAGTATAATGGGAAAAAACCCACCAGCTTGCCAAAAATATAGCATGATTTTATTAAAAATTCACTACAACGTAGTATCTACTTAGCTACAAAACAATATTTGTATATGAAGTAAGCACTTGCTTGACATCTACAATGCTTTGTCATAACAGTAATTAATTCGTATCAATAAATAATTATATACAAAATCATAAAACATTAAATCTGTATTGCTAATAATATTCAGTAGATGGACATTCTGCTTCTACTGTGATTGACCCAATTTTGACAAT
>CAXHUQ010000403.1:160100-180600 GCA_964020085.1 Micromussa lordhowensis
AATGCAAACCACTATGAATTTTTGCATTTTTTTGTACCATTGGATTTCGAAGAACAAGAATGTGTCTCATGTTGAGAATCTGATTTCTCCATTTTTTTATAAGGTGTCTCCAGTCTGGAAACAAGTGTGGGAGGTTGTTTAGCCACATCCATTTCTGTTCAGTCTTCCACCACAAAACTGAATTGAAATGATTCATTATCTATGTTAATGACATAATTTCAGTCACCTATTCTAGAATCTCTAAAAGGCGGTTCAAAACAGATTTTTCAGGCCTGGAACTGTATTGTTTTTAATGGCTGTGCCATTTTTCAAAGAAAACTCTCCTCTTTACCATTTATCTTCTGGCACTGTTCTGTCGCAAAGCAACAAACTTGACCCATTTTTACCCATCAATTGTATCTATATTAAAAATAGCACTCGAGTGAGTGCACATGGTTTCAGGTAAAGTACATGTAAGGAAAAACATTTAGTATGGGAATTGGTGCATAAAGTTGAAGTCAACACAGGTCAGGTGTTTGTCAAATAATCAAATGGAAAAGGGTTGGATGTGAGCACAAGGACAAAGATGGGAAAATGAATGTGGATTTTCGTTACTAAAAAATAAAGAAAAAAGAATGGTAGAGGGAAAACTTTTTCTGACAGTGAAGGTAAAGTGTTGTGGCCTAAGGTTGTTGCTTTGGTTAAAAATTTGATAAATATTATTTATATTATTTGTGTTCAGCAAAATTTGGGGCAATTGTCTTGTTGGCATTTGAAGACTTTATATTAAAGAATGATGAAGTGCTAAAGACCTTTCCTGCATCACACTTCAGTGAACAAAGATAATCAACCAAGGTTAAAGCTTGGAAGGCTGTAATACAGCAAAATTGTACCAAGGGATTCGTTGGGTGCTAGTCATTATCCTTGTTGTCAATTGAGTCTTCGATGGTTGGATTGCTAATAATGTTAACATAAAATTGGCGCTGGGATTCGGGAACAAATTTGGCGAGTCTTTCAAGGCCATCTCTTTGTCTGATTTGAGTGGAATGAGCTCTGTGTAGAGTCTGGGTAGTGCTGCTGTCTGCTGAACCCCAGGCCTGGTTATTTTTATCTTTTTCCAGGGTTCATCCTTTCGGAATCCAAATCGCGCCCAGACTTCTCCAGGCTGGTGCTTCATTGCCATTGCTTCATTCTCTCCTTTTTCCTTGCCCCACCCAAAATTCATCCAGTGAATGTCTCTCAGCAAGACCCTCTCCCTGTCATTGTCCCTTAATACTGGTTTATAACGTTCCTCCGTATAGGACTACCAATCATGGAAGTCCTCCTGTCGCATCTTTGTCGCAACAAAGGGTTTCCTTAAGTTCGTTTCTTCAATTATATGAACCCAGTTGTCTGGAACAAAAACTTCTGCTGTTTTTTTTTTCTGTTATCAATTTGGGCAAAGTCCCTATCATTTTCTAAGTATGTGTGCCCTCTTTCCAAAAATTTGTGGTCGATACACTCGTACATACCACTGTTGGTAAGCTCTGCATAGAAGCCAATGATGGCATTGTTTTCTGTCCTCCGCATCCATCCAAGTAGCTCACTAGTGATCTGAAACAGGAAATAAACTTTGATTAGTGTTACCAAGTATACCAATCTAATAGAGGCGTCAGCATCCCTCCTGGTATGCTCAAGGAGAAATGTACGGCTAAAAATTTAATAATTTAGAGATCCTTGTTATCCAACAACAAGATTAACTTAATGAATGTGAATATATGAAATAGTCATATGATATGGCGAAGTACTTTTTCCTAATATCATTTTTAGAATATGTTTGCACATTGTTTAAGTGCCTACATTATTTTTCAGTCTAGTAAGAGAGCCATAATGGTGGGTACGAGTAATTTGTCTGATTTTATATGTGCATTTCGCTGGTAAAGTTATAAAATAGTAAAAGGTAAAAACTGTTAAAATGTTTGACTAAACGTTTTCGATCTTGCGATCATCTTCAGAGTAATGAAATTGCATAAACCAACTGTTTTATATTTGTGGTTATGTAATGCTATATGAAGCCTAAGCTTCCAGTGGTTCTTTGCAGTTTTGATGTTGATGAGCGTAATGCTATGAATGTATTGGCGATAGCTTCAGGTAGATGTATGTGCATTTCGCCGGTAAAATTGTATTTTGTCAAGTACGGTAAGTAAATTCTGTGCAACTGAAATAAGTGTAAATAATTGAATTTGAATTTCAATTTGACTTTGAACTTGCCACAACGGTTGGTAGTACAAGAAATAGGGGTTTCATGCATTGGATAGACTATGGCGGCAAAGCCTTTTTTTATGTGCTCTCATTTCACAGTTCAACTCTCAATTGACCACACAAATTTTCTCTTTTTGAGACCCTCTATAATGTCTGTATCTATAATTCTTCAAGTCAGTGACCTTAGCGCGACATTTTTTAAATACTGCGTTAAAAACGATAATAAAAAGCAAGGTCAGTGTGTTTGCGGTTTAGATGTAGCAGAATTTTAGGTTTATATCAACACCTAAACGCGGTGATAATGTCACTTCGTATTTTGTTTGATGAAGACTACTGTTAGATTGTATTACTGTTAATAATGTGCCAAAACCACCGAATTCTCTTCAGTATGATATAACGACGTTCGCACTCATTTGGAGGTTTCTCCACTCCATAAATTAGAATTTCACCAGCACACTAGCCTGCGAACTCAGCAGCCTCAAGAGGGCGGAGCGGTTAGAGGCTGCAGAGTTGGCAGGCTACCAACATGCTTCTTTTCTTCAAACAAATAAGACTCGGAACACTTTATTGTAACCAACAGGGAACTTACCTTGCTCCAGATCTGGAGTTCATGAAGAATTTATGGAGGCAGGATGCGACTTCAGATGATCGCTTTTTGGCAGTTGTCTCGTCCCATAAATATAAGTAGCCCTTTGTCGCTACTCAGTCGTGGATTCCGAAGCTGTATGTTGACAGCTGTCTTAAGTAATAAACGTTATTGTGAAATAAGTTTGGTGTTTCTAAGTTCTTTTGAAAATCAAACGTTATCATGTCCACAGCATCTTTTGACGTGGTTCTTTGCCCGAGGGTGCGGGTTTTCCCTTTCCAACTCTTGCTGGCTGCTTGCTTGTCTTGACGTTTGCTGTTGTAGCCAGCTTCTGCGTTTTCGTGGTGCAGTCGTTGCTCCTCTAGTTTTTGGTCTTTTTCTTCCTCCCGGCACACTCTCTACTAGCATCTTACTGTATGGAATTCCTTATGTAACGATGGTAAACTTTGTGAATTGGTTAATGTGTTTAAACACCACCTTAGTCTTGCCTCTTAAGTAACTTGAGCACTTCTGCAATTTAATGTCATTGCTCTATTTTAAGTTTGATATCTAATTTTTAGCTTAATTGTATAATGAATTTTTTTTACCTTAACTGTATTGCAGAATAAAAACCAGCGATAAAAAAACGACATTTCAATCTCTCTGAGATCATTTTCAAGTTATAAAAAAAGCGAATAAAATATACATATATAAGTACAAATTAAGGCATGAGAATGTCAATGATAAAATATGTAAATACAAGCGCTAAAATGTGAGTGTTAAAATAATAAAATACTATATAAATAACTTTGCATAGATTGAATCTGACTGTTTGTTCAAAGTTGGTTTAAGCTTCGTTATGAAGAGCATTTCGTAGATCAGGCAGTCAAATTTACTTTGGCACTTTCTCAAGATCTTAAAATTCACGATATATGTCACTTGGGACTGTTCCATGTTGTTCTTTAATGTGATTCCCGATTGAAGACGATCCTTTGTGTTCCTCAATGCGCTGATAGAGGTGTCGGCACGTATACCCGACATAGTTTGCATCGCACAAACCACACTTGTAATGGTAAACAACGCGTTGTTGGTTAATGACAGGCGGCTTCTTTTCTTTCGGTTTGATCTCATTTCCGATCTTACGGCTTGTATACACAGGGCGAGTATCAATTCCAATTTTGCAGCCCAGGTCCCCAAGTTGCCTTCGTGCTGAGTTGGCCGATCTCTGATCTTTGAATGGTAAAACTATTCTGACAGGCGCTTCATTTACGTAACATGCTCGTGTGGAAATTGGCTCGCCAGAAACTTTTTGGGTGACAAATTTACTAGTGGTCGATTGTAGCAGCTGGGCTGGGTACTGAAGTCGGAAGAACGTATGTGTGAGACGATCACATTCAAGGTGGAATAGTTGCCATGTAGATGACACTTTAAAGGCACGATCCAGCATTGTTTTTTAGCAATGACTTGTTGTATCTAACATCGACGTGGCTCTTGTAATGTAGTAATAATCTGGTGTCAGTTGGTTGTCTGTACGCCCTTGTCTCCAGGCGACCATTGCATTTCCTGATCTCCGTTTTCAGGAAGGGAAGTTAACCGTGTTCCCCAAGTTCCATGGTGAAGCTGACAGATGGATGGCTCTCATTTAGAGAGAAAAGGAATGATTCAGCTGTTTCGGTGTTGGGCATTATGCTCAATGTGCCATCCACATAGCATTTGTGGAACTCGGTAATTTGCCTTGGTCCTGAAGTCGATCTTCGATATTGCACATACAAGGTGTGATTTTTCAGGCCTGGAACTGTATTGTTTTTAATGGCTGTGCCATTTTTCAAAGATAACTCCCCTCTTTACCATTTATGTTGCACTGTTCTGTTGCAAAGCAACAAACATGACCCATTTTTACCCATCAATTGCATCTATATTAAAAATAGCACTCACGGGAGTGCATGTGGTTTCAGCTATAGTAAGTAAAAATTTTAGCATGGGAATTGGTGCATGAAGTTGAAGTCAACACAGGTCAGGTGTTTCTCAAATAATCAAATGGAAAAGGGTTGGATGTGAGCACAAGGACAAAGATGGGAAAATGAATGTGGATTTTCGTTAATAAAAAATAAAGAACAAAGAATGGTAGAGGGAAAACTTTTTCCAACAGTGAAGGTAAAGTTTTGTGGCCTAAGGTTGTTGCTTGGGTTGGTACACTCTCCACTAGCATCTTACTTTATGGAATTCCTTATCTAACGATGGTAAACTTTGTGAATCGGTTAATGTGTTTAAACGCCACCTTAGTCTTGCCTCTTAAGTAACTTGAGCACTTTCGCTATTTAATGTCATTGCTCTATTTTAAGTTTGATATATAATTTTTAGCTTAATTGTATAATGAATTTTTTTTACCTTAACTGTATTGCAAAATAAAGACCAGCGATAAAAAAACGACATTTCGATCTCTCTGAGATCATTTTCAAGTTATAAAAAAAGCGAATGAAATATACATATATAAGTACAAATTAAGGCGTGAGAATGTCAATGATAAAATATGTAAATACAAGCGCTAAAATGTGAGTGTTAAAATAATAAAATACTATATAAATAACTTTGCACAGATTGAATCTGACTGTTTGTTCAAAGTTGGTTTAAGCTCCGTTATGAAGAGCATTTTGTAGATCAGGCAGTCAAATTTACTTTGGCACTTTCTCAAGATCTTAAAATTCATGATATATGTCACTTGGGACTGTTCCATGTTGTTCTTTAATGTGATTCCCGATTGAAGACGATCCTTTGTGTTCCTCAACGTGCTGATAGAGGTGTCGGCATGTATACCCGACATAGTTTGCATCACACAAACCACACTTGTAATGGTAAACAACGCGTTGTTGGTTAATGATAGGTGGCTTCTTTTCTTTCGGTTTGATCTCATTTCTGATCTTACGGCTTGGATACAGGGCGAATATCAATTCCAATTTTGCGGCCCAGGTCCCCAAGTTGCGTTCGTGCTGAGTTGGCCGATCTCTGATCTTTGAATGGTAAAACTATTCTGACAGGCGCTTCATTTACGTTACACGCTCGTGTGGAAATTGGCTTGCCAGAAACGTTTTTGGTGACAAAATTACTAGTGGTCAATTGTAGCAGCTGGGCTGGGTACTGAAGTCAGAAGAACGTATGTGTGAGACGATCACATTCAAGGTGGAATAGTTGCCATGTAGATGACACTTTAAAGGCACGATCTAGCATTGTTTTTTAGATATGACTTGTTGTATCTAACATCGACGTGGCTCTTGTAATGTAGTAATAATCCGGTGTCGGTTGCTTCTCTGTACACCCTTGTCTCCAGGCGACCATTGCATTTCCTGATCTCCGTTCCCAGGAAGGGAAGTTTACCGTGTCCGCCAAGTTCCATGGTGAAGCTGACAGATGGATGGCTCTCATTTAGAGAGGAAAGGAATGATTCAGCTGTTTCGGTGTTGGGCATTATGCTCAATGTGTCATCCACATAGCATTTGTGGAACTCGGGTAATTTGCCTTGGTCCTGAAGTCGATCTTCGATATTGCACATACAAGGTGTGATTTTTCAGGCCTGGAACTGTATTGTTTTTAATGGCTGTGCCATTTTTCAAAGATAACTCCCCTCTTTACCATTTATGTTGCACTGTTCTGTTGCAAAGCAACAAACATGACCCATTTTTACCCATCAATTGCATCTATATTAAAAATAGCACTCGCGGGAGTGCACGTGGTTTCAGCTATAGTAAGTAAAAATTTTAGCATGGGAATTGGTGCATGAAGTTGAAGTCAACACAGGTCAGGTGTTTGTCAAATAATCAAATGGAAAAGGGTTGGATGTGAGCACAAGGACAAAGAAGGGAAAATGAATGTGGATTTTCGTTAATAAAAAATAAAGAACAAAGAATGGTAGAGGGAAAACTTTTTCCAACAGTGAAGGTAAAGTGTTGTGGCCTAAGGTTGTTGCTTGGGTTAAAAGTTTGATAAATATTATTTATGTATTATTTGTGTTCAGCAAAATTTGGGGCAATGTCTTGTTGGCATTTGAAGACTTTATATTAAAGAATGATGAAGTGCTAAAGACCTTTCCTGCATCACACTTCAGTGAACAAAGATAATCAACCAAGGTTAAAGCTTGGAAGGCTGTAATACAGCAAAATTGTACCAAGGGATTCGTTGGGTGCTAGTCATTATCCTTGTTGTCAATTGAGTCTTCGATGGTTGGATTGCTAATAATGTTAACATAAAATTGGCGCTGGGATTCGGGAACAAATTTGGCGAGTCTTTCAAGGCCATCTCTTTGTCTGATTTGAGTGGAATGAGCTCTGTGTAGAGTCTGGGTAGTGCTGCTGTCTGCTGAACCCCAGGCCTGGTTATTTTTATCTTTTTCCAGGGTTCATCCTTTCGGAATCCAAATCGCGCCCAGACTTCTCCAGGCTGGTGCTTCATTGCCATTGCTTCATTCTCTCCTTTTTCCTTGCCCCACCCAAAATTCATCCAGTGAATGTCTCTCAGCAAGACCCTCTCCCTGTCATTGTCCCTTAATACTGGTTTATAACGTTCCTCCGTATAGGACTACCAATCATGGAAGTCCTCCTGTCGCATCTTTGTCGCAACAAAGGGTTTCCTTAAGTTCGTTTCTTCAATTATATGAACCCAGTTGTCTGGAACAAAAACTTCTGCTGTTTTTTTTTTCTGTTATCAATTTGGGCAAAGTCCCTATCATTTTCTAAGTATGTGTGCCCTCTTTCCAAAAATTTGTGGTCGATACGCTCGTACATACCACTGTTGGTAAGCTCTGCATAGAAGCCAATGATGGCATTGTTTTCTGTCCTCCGCATCCATCCGAGTAGCTCACTAGTGATCTGAAACAGGAAATAAACTTTGATTAGTGTTACCAAGTATACCAATCTAATAGAGGCGTCAGCATCCCTCCTGGTATGCTCAAGGACAAATGTACGGCTAAAAATTTAATAATTTAGAGATCCTTGTTATCCAACAACAAGATTAACTTAATGAATGTGAATATATGAAATAGTCATATGATATGGCGAAGTACTTTTTCCTAATATCATTTTTAGAATATGTTTGCACATTGTTTAAGTGCCTACATTATTTTTCAGTCTAGTAAGAGAGCCGTAATGGTGGGTACGAGTAATTTGTCTGATTTTATATGTGCATTTCGCTGGTAAAATTATAAAATAGTAAAAGGTAAAAACTGTTAAAATGTTTGACTAAACGTTTTCGATCTTGCGATCATCTTCAGAGTGATGAAATTGCATAAACCAACTGTTTTATATTTGTGGTTATGTAATGCTATATGAAGCCTAAGCTTCCAGTGGTTCTTTGCAGTTTTGATGTTGATGAGCGTAATGCTATGAATGTATTGGCGATAGCTTCAGGTAGATGTATGTGCATTTCGCCGGTAAAATTGTATTTTGTCAAGTACGGTAAGTAAATTCTGTGCAACTGAAATAAGTGTAAATAATTGAATTTGAATTTCAATTTGACTTTGAACTTGCCACAACGGTTGGTAGTACAAGAAATAGGGGTTTCATGCATTGGATAGACTATGGCGGCAAAGCCTTTTTTTATGTGCTCTCATTTCACAGTTCAACTCTCAATTGACCACACAAATTTTCTCTTTTTGAGACCCTCTATAATGTCTGTATCTATAATTCTTCAAGTCAGTGACCTTAGCGCGACATTTTTTAAATACTGCGTTAAAAACGATAATAAAAAGCAAGGTCAGTGTGTTTGCGGTTTAGATGTAGCAGAATTTTAGGTTTATATCAACACCTAAACGCGGTGATAATGTCACTTCGTATTTTGTTTGATGAATACTACTGTTAGATTGTATTACTGTTAATAATGTGCCAAAACCACCGAATTCTCTTCAGTATGATATAACGACGTTCGCACTCATTTGGAGGTTTCTCCACTCCATAAATTAGAATTTCACCAGCACACTAGCCTGCGAACTCAGCAGCCTCAAGAGGGCGGAGCGGTTAGAGGCTGCAGAGTTGGCAGGCTACCAACATGCTTCTTTTCTTCAAACAAATAAGACTCGGAACACTTTATTGTAACCAACAGGGAACTTACCTTGCTCCAGATCTGGAGTTCATGAAGAATTTATGGAGGCAGGATGCGACTTCAGATGATCGCTTTTTGGCAGTTGTCTCGTCCCATAAATATAAGTAGCCCTTTGTCGCTACTCAGTCGTGGATTCCGAAGCTGTATGTTGACAGCTGTCTTAAGTAATAAACGTTATTGTGAAATAAGTTTGGTGTTTCTAAGTTCTTTTGAAAATCAAACGTTATCATGTCCACAGCATCTTTTGACGTGGTTCTTTGCCCGAGGGTGCGGGTTTTCCCTTTCCAACTCTTGCTGGCTGCTTGCTTGTCTTGACGTTTGCTGTTGTAGCCAGCTTCTGCGTTTTCGTGGTGCAGTCGTTGCTCCTCTAGTTTTTGGTCTTTTTCTTCCTCCCGGCACACTCTCTACTAGCATCTTACTGTATGGAATTCCTTATGTAACGATGGTAAACTTTGTGAATTGGTTAATGTGTTTAAACACCACCTTAGTCTTGCCTCTTAAGTAACTTGAGCACTTCTGCAATTTAATGTCATTGCTCTATTTTAAGTTTGATATCTAATTTTTAGCTTAATTGTATAATGAATTTTTTTTACCTTAACTGTATTGCAGAATAAAAACCAGCGATAAAAAAACGACATTTCAATCTCTCTGAGATCATTTTCAAGTTATAAAAAAAGCGAATAAAATATACATTAATGCTCCCAACCCAAGAACAGCAAAAATTACACAGAGACCGAATTGTGGGATAAAGGGGTTGGGGACAAAGTGCTCCAGAAAAAATACTAGCCCAGGTCAAGTCTACAAACTAACCCTATACAAGTAAGGGTGTTCAAGGCTAAAGGAGAGGTCAATCCTCTCCAGAGAGGGGGCCATACCCCCGCCCCCCAACCCTCTCCGGGGGTCATAATCCCCACTAGAGAGGTCCTTATATCCTATCCTAGTTAGCTGAAGGAGAAGTAAATCCTCTCCAGAGAGGGGTCATAATTCCCCAATCCTCTGCAAGGGGTCAAGATCCCCAATGAAAGAGGTCCTTATCCTAAAAGATTTTCACCTAGTTGCTATGGTAACAATGTTATAAAGCTGCACTGGGGCCCGGTACCCCAGAATAGAAGGAATAAGTGAGTCTATGGGGCAAAGGGTGACCTGTATGGGAGCACTTCATCCCCAAAATACACACAGTGTATTCCCCAAGACGAACCACAAACAAGATTGATATTTAACCCAGCAATACTTAGATACTTCCCAGAGTGATCAATATGCGATTTCTCACCAGAACAAAAGGGGGACATGTATAGCAGAAAGCTAAAATGAAGGAAACCATGGACTAGGGGTTGTGAGAAACAATCCTCAATCGAATCGTTAGGATGCGATGGCAGTCAGTAGTGAGAATTCGTATACAGATCACCAGGGTAGAAAAATAAACAATTCGAAAGCCTGTTAATGAAACTAGAACTCCCCAAAAATAGGTGCGAGATGGTGTGTAGTAAAGAAACTAATGAACTGTATCTTGTACAAGCCTAGTAGAGACTTCTGACAGAAGGGAATCGGGACATCGAATGTATCTCTCATAGCAATCAGAAGTCCAGCGCCCTAACGTCTTAATTAACCAGGGGGGAAGGCCCACGGACGCAGCAGTGGTAGCTGCCCCTATTCTATAGCTGTGACCTGCATATTGCATCGGGTTTACCCCAGACATGGCTAAGAGAGATCTAGTTTCGGAGGTCAAAGCATCTTTGGTTAATGGGGAGCCAGACTGATACTGAAAAAGGGGGCCGGGGGTGTTTGTCCTGCTTACTAAGTACATCTTCATAGCTTTCACTGGGCAGATAGGCTGATTTGTTTTCCCTATTAGTAAGGTATGGCCAATCCGAAATGGGTCAGTCTTAGAAATCTTCACTTGGATAGACATGTGATCTGGCTGGCTCAATGATGGGAGGAAGCGTACATCACTTGGGGAGAGATGGGTCTCGAAAGAAAACTTTGAGTTGCAAGTCAACTCCCCAAGGCGCATGAAACCAAAGAAAGCCAGGGTCATGGCAGCCCAGATCATAAGGGAGTCATAGCTAGGGGTATGTGGGATGGCAAGAAGGCAGAAAAACAGTTGAAGGTGCTGAATTGTAATAGGTAGACGAACTCTTGTGGAGCAGCCCTGCGCTCGTTTGATGCCTTTGCAAATCAGCTGTAGACGGGGATATTTTTTAAAATCCAAATCATAGCCATTCAGGATGTGCAAGTGGCGGACAGCAGCAAGGTAGCTCTTGATAGAGGAGTACTTAATTGATCGTGCCAAGTAGGCAGCATACTGAACAAGAGTGTTTTCATCCACTGGCATGAACTTACCAGAAGGAGGTCGATAGAGAAGGCAGAACTCAAGGAATCTTTTCTCAGCTAAGGAATAAGTCTGCTTGGTTGACGCGGCAATGGAAAGGCCCAGGTAATAGCTGATGTCATTGTTCAGATCTCCAGGAGTGTGGAGGGTATTGGGCACGGAGTTTGCTCGGCATGTGGTGCTAGAGACCAAAATCTCTCCATCTGAAAGCGAGAAAGGGAGTCTGCAATCTCATTCTTTTTCCCTTCGATGTGTATGGTCTTCAAATAAAAGTTGTGTTTCAGGGTGAGAAGTGTTAAGTGTCGCATCAGATCCATTACCCTTGGGATACGGGACCGTTTCGAGTTGACAATGTGGACTACGGACTCGTTATCACAGAAAAAAATAATGCGTTTGTTAGCAAAGGCATCCCCCCACAAGTGGCAAGCTACCACAATGGCAAACAGTTCTTGCCAAGCAATACTTATGCCTGGCTGATCTAGCTGTTGATGGGTTTGCCAACAGCCTTGAAACCATCTGTGGCCAAAAATCCCTCCAAACCCCAAGGTGCCAGAAGCATCGGTGTAGAGTTCTAAAGAATGAGAGTCTACCCATGAAGTTGATAAGAAAAGGGCAGCCCCATTCCAGTGGGAAATGAATGTTTTCCAAGTTTGAAGATCCTTGAAGAACCCAGAACTTAACTTAATGTGGTGGTGGGGTTGGGAGACATTACGAGTAAGCTCAACCATACGTTGCAAGAAGGGTCTGCCTGGAGGTACAACTTTGCACGCAAAATTTAATGTTCCTATCAGTGACTGCAACTCTTTAAGGGTACAAGATTGCCTGCTTTCAAAGGAAGCAAGGGATGCCTGGATTCGTTCGACTTTATCAAGAGGTAGCCTGGCTTCCATCTTGTCTGAATCAAGGATTATGCCCATGAACTCTAAGACATTGTCTGGGCCTTGGGTTTTGTTATTTGCCACAGGGATACCAAGATTTCTGAATGTGAGGAGCATGCTAGACAGGCTAACCTGACACGCCTGGCTTTGTGGGGGGGAAGGGGACGCAGGCTCAATAATTAAAAAGTCGTCCAAAATGTGGCAAACAAATGAAATATAGCACTTGTTCAGAAGAATCCACTCGACAGCGTCTGATAACATATTAAAGAGGAAGGGTGCACTCCTGAGCCCAAATGGAAGAACTTTGTCATAATAATAGTTGCCATCCCAAAACATGCCAAAAAGCTCATAGTCCGAGGGTTTGAGAGGAATAAGTCGAAAGGCTGACTCGACATCCGTTTTGGCAAGAAAACAGCCTCTGCCATGACAGAGAATTCCCTGAATGGCATTGTCAATGGTGATGTACTGCAGGCTATGGTCTTCTTTTGAGATGGAGTAATTGATGCTTGTAGCCCCAGACTTAGGAAAGGACAGGTGAAATATAGTTCGGAACTTAGTAGAATGCTTCTTGGGCACAAGACCTATAGGAGACACTTGCAAGTTGGGGAAAGGTGGAGTAGAAAAGGGGCCAGCTACCCTCCCTAGAGCAACTTCCTTAGCTAAATTTTCAGAAACAATTTCAGGCTGTGCTAAAGCTGTGGGTAGATTTTTGGAAAACCTAGCAGTGCGAGAACCAGTGTAGCCAATGTCAGCCCCAGTTATAAGATAACTACACAACTTAGTAACAAAGATGCGATCAGGATGCTCCCTAAGTACCTTATCAAGTTCAGTTACATTAACAGGGGTGGGGAGGGGTGTCATCGGTTCCTTACTTATATTTACGGGAGGAACTGGACTTAGAGTTCCCTTGGTCTTTGTCTCTGTCCCGGTCACCCTCTCGGGGTTTGGGAAGGGAAGGGCAGTCACACCCGGGGTGAGCCCCCCGGCACCGGTTACAAATGTGCTCGTACCAGCACGTATTTCTGGTGCATGACCCAGACCTGTTATAGATATTGCAGGTGCCTGATCTGAATGAGCCCTTTGAGTTGGCACTGCTGCTTGAGCCAGTTGAGGGTCCTTTAGGGAAAAGAGGATATTCCTCTCTCAATACTCCTGGGTGTACTGTAAAAATGGTAAGCCATAATTGGCTGTCAATTGTGGACCATACTAAAGATTTGTTTTTGCTTGCCTTCTGCCTAAACTTGTAGTCATATATGACCCATCCCAGCCCCTTATGTACCCGAGCTGCGTATCTAATGAGGCTTAAATATTGCAGTAATTCTTGTGACCGCAAGGGAAATTTGTCAGTAAAAACACTTAAATAAGTTGTAAAGGCATTAGTCCACTGTTCGATGTCCCTGATGGACGTAGAGGCTTTCGTTTTCTTTGACACCTTGATCACAGAATTTTCAAGTGACAACGAGACGTTGTCCTCTTCGTCATGCAATGACAAGTTTTGGGGAAGAAGCTTGGAAAGGTCAAAAAACTCACCAGATTGGATTTCTTTAACATAATTCATCGGAATCTCCTGAAAAGGTGCTCCGTGACGACATGGCGTTGATGTGAGCGACCAATCGTTTGGTTGTAGACTCTGTAAAGCTTGTAAGGGGTGTTGTTGTTCCTGTGGGCCTAAAATGGCGGCAACTCCAGCGGTATCTTGGCTCACGGCCTGGGCTGATGGAGTCACCTGTGAAGAAGACGGTGCCTGTGACTGCGAAACGCTTGTAGCTGCACGAGCAGCCTCCCTGGCGATGTCTCTGGCTGCGGCTGCAACGGAATCTTGAACTAGTCGCTTGATTTCGGTGATTTGCTCCTCCGTGAATGCGTTGGGATTCGCGCGCTGCTGAACAGGAAGACCAGTGGGAGGTAATTGTCGGTTAACCGATGGATCATTTGGAACGGCGGCCGATACTATACCGGCGTTTTTAAGTCGGTTCTCCAGGGTCGTACGACGACCAAGGGCAGATAGGCCGTTGCATCGGCAAAGTTCTTGTAGTTGTGCTGTAGTCAGTTGTCGAAAGATGGCGGCGCCGAGGTACATATTTGTTTGTGAATTTCCATCGCCTGGGCGAGTCGTAGCCGTCCGTCTAGGTGGCATAATGCGACCGCAAGTAATCTGAGCAATGAACTTAACTCTCACACCGAATACGTTCAGTAGCTTGTGAATGAAGAACAGTATGTGAGGATAAACTTTCGTTGCAAATTTTCCGTGCAGGCTACACTGAGCAAACTAAGCTTTGTAGCACATGGCAAGAAAAACCGGCAGAATTACAATGGAAATCTACATGCATGAAGGCTAGCATGTGATTGGCCAAATGGAACGCGAGATGTTGTTTGCACGTGAAAGGAAATGACCTTTGAGCGTTACAGCCGAAGCTTTGTCCAGATAGTACGTCACGCAGTGTGATATATCTTGGTTGTCGCATTAACTTAAATTTATAAAGGTTATAAATTTGCTTTAATGCTCCCAACCCAAGAACAGCAAAAATTACACAGAGACCGAATTGTGGGATAAAGGGGTTGGGGACAAAGTGCTCCAGAAAAAATACTAGCCCAGGTCAAGTCTACAAACTAACCCTATACAAGTAAGGGTGTTCAAGGCTAAAGGAGAGGTCAATCCTCTCCAGAGAGGGGGCCATACCCCCGCCCCCCAACCCTCTCCGGGGGTCATAATCCCCACTAGAGAGGTCCTTATATCCTATCCTAGTTAGCTGAAGGAGAAGTAAATCCTCTCCAGAGAGGGGTCATAATTCCCCAATCCTCTGCAAGGGGTCAAGATCCCCAATGAAAGAGGTCCTTATCCTAAAAGATTTTCACCTAGTTGCTATGGTAACAATGTTATAAAGCTGCACTGGGGCCCGGTACCCCAGAATAGAAGGAATAAGTGAGTCTATGGGGCAAAGGGTGACCTGTATGGGAGCACTTCATCCCCAAAATACACACAGTGTATTCCCCAAGACGAACCACAAACAAGATTGATATTTAACCCAGCAATACTTAGATACTTCCCAGAGTGATCAATATGCGATTTCTCACCAGAACAAAAGGGGGACATGTATAGCAGAAAGCTAAAATGAAGGAAACCATGGACTAGGGGTTGTGAGAAACAATCCTCAATCGAATCGTTAGGATGCGATGGCAGTCAGTAGTGAGAATTCGTATACAGATCACCAGGGTAGAAAAATAAACAATTCGAAAGCCTGTTAATGAAACTAGAACTCCCCAAAAATAGGTGCGAGATGGTGTGTAGTAAAGAAACTAATGAACTGTATCTTGTACAAGCCTAGTAGAGACTTCTGACAGAAGGGAATCGGGACATCGAATGTATCTCTCATAGCAATCAGAAGTCCAGCGCCCTAACGTCTTAATTAACCAGGGGGGAAGGCCCACGGACGCAGCAGTGGTAGCTGCCCCTATTCTATAGCTGTGACCTGCATATTGCATCGGGTTTACCCCAGACATGGCTAAGAGAGATCTAGTTTCGGAGGTCAAAGCATCTTTGGTTAATGGGGAGCCAGACTGATACTGAAAAAGGGGGCCGGGGGTGTTTGTCCTGCTTACTAAGTACATCTTCATAGCTTTCACTGGGCAGATAGGCTGATTTGTTTTCCCTATTAGTAAGGTATGGCCAATCCGAAATGGGTCAGTCTTAGAAATCTTCACTTGGATAGACATGTGATCTGGCTGGCTCAATGATGGGAGGAAGCGTACATCACTTGGGGAGAGATGGGTCTCGAAAGAAAACTTTGAGTTGCAAGTCAACTCCCCAAGGCGCATGAAACCAAAGAAAGCCAGGGTCATGGCAGCCCAGATCATAAGGGAGTCATAGCTAGGGGTATGTGGGATGGCAAGAAGGCAGAAAAACAGTTGAAGGTGCTGAATTGTAATAGGTAGACGAACTCTTGTGGAGCAGCCCTGCGCTCGTTTGATGCCTTTGCAAATCAGCTGTAGACGGGGATATTTTTTAAAATCCAAATCATAGCCATTCAGGATGTGCAAGTGGCGGACAGCAGCAAGGTAGCTCTTGATAGAGGAGTACTTAATTGATCGTGCCAAGTAGGCAGCATACTGAACAAGAGTGTTTTCATCCACTGGCATGAACTTACCAGAAGGAGGTCGATAGAGAAGGCAGAACTCAAGGAATCTTTTCTCAGCTAAGGAATAAGTCTGCTTGGTTGACGCGGCAATGGAAAGGCCCAGGTAATAGCTGATGTCATTGTTCAGATCTCCAGGAGTGTGGAGGGTATTGGGCACGGAGTTTGCTCGGCATGTGGTGCTAGAGACCAAAATCTCTCCATCTGAAAGCGAGAAAGGGAGTCTGCAATCTCATTCTTTTTCCCTTCGATGTGTATGGTCTTCAAATAAAAGTTGTGTTTCAGGGTGAGAAGTGTTAAGTGTCGCATCAGATCCATTACCCTTGGGATACGGGACCGTTTCGAGTTGACAATGTGGACTACGGACTCGTTATCACAGAAAAAAATAATGCGTTTGTTAGCAAAGGCATCCCCCCACAAGTGGCAAGCTACCACAATGGCAAACAGTTCTTGCCAAGCAATACTTATGCCTGGCTGATCTAGCTGTTGATGGGTTTGCCAACAGCCTTGAAACCATCTGTGGCCAAAAATCCCTCCAAACCCCAAGGTGCCAGAAGCATCGGTGTAGAGTTCTAAAGAATGAGAGTCTACCCATGAAGTTGATAAGAAAAGGGCAGCCCCATTCCAGTGGGAAATGAATGTTTTCCAAGTTTGAAGATCCTTGAAGAACCCAGAACTTAACTTAATGTGGTGGTGGGGTTGGGAGACATTACGAGTAAGCTCAACCATACGTTGCAAGAAGGGTCTGCCTGGAGGTACAACTTTGCACGCAAAATTTAATGTTCCTATCAGTGACTGCAACTCTTTAAGGGTACAAGATTGCCTGCTTTCAAAGGAAGCAAGGGATGCCTGGATTCGTTCGACTTTATCAAGAGGTAGCCTGGCTTCCATCTTGTCTGAATCAAGGATTATGCCCATGAACTCTAAGACATTGTCTGGGCCTTGGGTTTTGTTATTTGCCACAGGGATACCAAGATTTCTGAATGTGAGGAGCATGCTAGACAGGCTAACCTGACACGCCTGGCTTTGTGGGGGGGAAGGGGACGCAGGCTCAATAATTAAAAAGTCGTCCAAAATGTGGCAAACAAATGAAATATAGCACTTGTTCAGAAGAATCCACTCGACAGCGTCTGATAACATATTAAAGAGGAAGGGTGCACTCCTGAGCCCAAATGGAAGAACTTTGTCATAATAATAGTTGCCATCCCAAAACATGCCAAAAAGCTCATAGTCCGAGGGTTTGAGAGGAATAAGTCGAAAGGCTGACTCGACATCCGTTTTGGCAAGAAAACAGCCTCTGCCATGACAGAGAATTCCCTGAATGGCATTGTCAATGGTGATGTACTGCAGGCTATGGTCTTCTTTTGAGATGGAGTAATTGATGCTTGTAGCCCCAGACTTAGGAAAGGACAGGTGAAATATAGTTCGGAACTTAGTAGAATGCTTCTTGGGCACAAGACCTATAGGAGACACTTGCAAGTTGGGGAAAGGTGGAGTAGAAAAGGGGCCAGCTACCCTCCCTAGAGCAACTTCCTTAGCTAAATTTTCAGAAACAATTTCAGGCTGTGCTAAAGCTGTGGGTAGATTTTTGGAAAACCTAGCAGTGCGAGAACCAGTGTAGCCAATGTCAGCCCCAGTTATAAGATAACTACACAACTTAGTAACAAAGATGCGATCAGGATGCTCCCTAAGTACCTTATCAAGTTCAGTTACATTAACAGGGGTGGGGAGGGGTGTCATCGGTTCCTTACTTATATTTACGGGAGGAACTGGACTTAGAGTTCCCTTGGTCTTTGTCTCTGTCCCGGTCACCCTCTCGGGGTTTGGGAAGGGAAGGGCAGTCACACCCGGGGTGAGCCCCCCGGCACCGGTTACAAATGTGCTCGTACCAGCACGTATTTCTGGTGCATGACCCAGACCTGTTATAGATATTGCAGGTGCCTGATCTGAATGAGCCCTTTGAGTTGGCACTGCTGCTTGAGCCAGTTGAGGGTCCTTTAGGGAAAAGAGGATATTCCTCTCTCAATACTCCTGGGTGTACTGTAAAAATGGTAAGCCATAATTGGCTGTCAATTGTGGACCATACTAAAGATTTGTTTTTGCTTGCCTTCTGCCTAAACTTGTAGTCATATATGACCCATCCCAGCCCCTTATGTACCCGAGCTGCGTATCTAATGAGGCTTAAATATTGCAGTAATTCTTGTGACCGCAAGGGAAATTTGTCAGTAAAAACACTTAAATAAGTTGTAAAGGCATTAGTCCACTGTTCGATGTCCCTGATGGACGTAGAGGCTTTCGTTTTCTTTGACACCTTGATCACAGAATTTTCAAGTGACAACGAGACGTTGTCCTCTTCGTCATGCAATGACAAGTTTTGGGGAAGAAGCTTGGAAAGGTCAAAAAACTCACCAGATTGGATTTCTTTAACATAATTCATCGGAATCTCCTGAAAAGGTGCTCCGTGACGACATGGCGTTGATGTGAGCGACCAATCGTTTGGTTGTAGACTCTGTAAAGCTTGTAAGGGGTGTTGTTGTTCCTGTGGGCCTAAAATGGCGGCAACTCCAGCGGTATCTTGGCTCACGGCCTGGGCTGATGGAGTCACCTGTGAAGAAGACGGTGCCTGTGACTGCGAAACGCTTGTAGCTGCACGAGCAGCCTCCCTGGCGATGTCTCTGGCTGCGGCTGCAACGGAATCTTGAACTAGTCGCTTGATTTCGGTGATTTGCTCCTCCGTGAATGCGTTGGGATTCGCGCGCTGCTGAACAGGAAGACCAGTGGGAGGTAATTGTCGGTTAACCGATGGATCATTTGGAACGGCGGCCGATACTATACCGGCGTTTTTAAGTCGGTTCTCCAGGGTCGTACGACGACCAAGGGCAGATAGGCCGTTGCGTCGGCAAAGTTCTTGTAGTTGTGCTGTAGTCAGTTGTCGAAAGATGGCGGCGCCGAGGTACATATTTGTTTGTGAATTTCCATCGCCTGGGCGAGTCGTAGCCGTCCGTCTAGGTGGCATAATGCGACCGCAAGTAATCTGAGCAATGAACTTAACTCTCACACCGAATACGTTCAGTAGCTTGTGAATGAAGAACAGTATGTGAGGATAAACTTTCGTTGCAAATTTTCCGTGCAGGCTACACTGAGCAAACTAAGCTTTGTAGCACATGGCAAGAAAAACCGGCAGAATTACAATGGAAATCTACATGCATGAAGGCTAGCATGTGATTGGCCAAATGGAACGCGAGATGTTGTTTGCACGTGAAAGGAAATGACCTTTGAGCGTTACAGCCGAAGCTTTGTCCAGATAGTACGTCACGCAGTGTGATATATCTTGGTTGTCGCATTAACTTAAATTTATAAAGGTTATAAATTTGCTTATATAAGTACAAATTAAGGCGTGAGAATGTCAATGATAAAATATGTAAATACAAGCGCTAAAATGTGAGTGTTAAAATAATAAAATACTATATAAATAACTTTGCACAGATTGAATCTGACTGTTTGTTCAAAGTTGGTTTAAGCTTCGTTATGAAGAGCATTTCGTAGATCAGGCAGTCAAATTTACTTTGGCACTTTCTCAAGATCTTAAAATTCACGATATATGTCACTTGGGACTGTTCCATGTTGTTCTTTAATGTGATTCCCGATTGAAGACGATCCTTTGTGTTCCTCAACGCGCTGATAGAGGTGTCGGCACGTATACCCGACATAGTTTGCATCGCACAAACCACACTTGTAATGGTAAACAACGCGTTGTTGGTTAATGACAGGCGGCTTTTTTTCTTTCGGTTTGATCTCATTTCCGATCTTACGGCTTGTATACACAGGGCGAGTATCAATTCCAATTTTGCAGCCCAGGTCCCCAAGTTGCCTTCGTGCTGAGTTGGCCGATCTCTGATCTTTGAATGGTAAAACTATTCTGACAGGCGCTTCATTTACGTAACATGCTCGTGTGGAAATTGGCTCGCCAGAAACTTTTTGGGTGACAAATTTACTAGTGGTCGATTGTAGCAGCTGGGCTGGGTACTGAAGTCGGAAGAACGTATGTGTGAGACGATCACATTCAAGGTGGAATAGTTGCCATGTAGATGACACTTTAAAGGCACGATCCAGCATTGTTTTTTAGCAATGACTTGTTGTATCTAACATCGACGTGGCTCTTGTAATGTAGTAATAATCTGGTGTCAGTTGGTTGTCTGTACACCCTTGTCTCCAGGCGACCATTGCATTTCCTGATCTCCGTTTTCAGGAAGGGAAGTTAACCGTGTTCCCCAAGTTCCATGGTGAA
>CAXHUQ010000404.1:0-19846 GCA_964020085.1 Micromussa lordhowensis
CTTGAATCCGAAATTCACCACAACTTATGTTCATTATATTTTGCTGCTCTAACTGAGACAAGTCCACAGTGAGAACGGATGAGAAGTTTGCAAACACTGGATTAGAGCTCTGCGACACACTTGTTAGCTGAAGAGATACAAAGGCAGGATTGGCAACACTTTGAGTGGTGATGGTGTCATCGGGTAGAAAATAGTGTGCAATATTGATAGTCGTTGTAGCTCCACTTCAGAAGAGTGAGATTCACTCCCTCACAGAACAGCCTGACAGTTCCAGGACAGTGAGGACCAACCAGACTGATGTCTCCCTCGACTGTCAGTGTCACGACTCCATAACCAAATGTAGGAAAGTGTGCAACAAGTATTTGCACAAAGTTCAAGGTCACAAACAAGTCACTCATAATGTTAGTGTACAGATGCAACACTGAAGGTAGCCTGGGTGCATAAATTATATAGTTAGCAGGCTAAGCTTATGCTATAATGAGTAAATGAATATCTAATTATAAGTCATATGACCTGCATGATCAATGTTTATTATACAGCTCATAGGTCATGAGATAAGGGTATTGTTTTCATTAGATTCAGTTCCTGACACTGGACCTTTTGTTGGGAGATGGTAATGTTTACTAAGTTTAGAGAACACCACACTAATCCTGCAGTATACCATAGCAGTAGCTGCAGTACTGTATACTATATGGACCTAGTTAGGTACAATTCCCAATCCTCAGTGCGATGTTTGATGCACAATTGTAAATTACATGTTCGAAAATGGCTACAGATCCCATCAGATTCTAATTTGATCATTAGATTTACTCTTAGTGAGGGCTATTTAGCCTGTATGTCATATTATTATAACTACATGGTATGCTGTATGGACTCAGTGTGTAGACTGGCTACCCACGGTATTTACTGCATGATAGGGAGTCACTGAGGCCTCATAACAGATGACCTATAGACATGCATTGGGGAGTTGTTGATGTGATAACATGGACTGTCTGAGACACTTGGGGGGTGGGGGAGTCACTGAAATACTATATAGCATGTATATGGATGGTAGTTAAGTCTACAATAACTGTAATCTTGAGTCAACTACTTGTGTGGCATAGACAACCTGTTATAATTAGTGGTCAGTCATGCATGAAGCATAGAGATAGATAACCATGCTATTTCCTCTTAAAAATTTGTCAGCATCTTGTTAAAAATTTTAGTATAAATTGTATTTGCAATAAGGCATTGCCTGTAAATGGATAGAAATAACAAGCTTGTATCATATTTGTGTAAAACCAGGCTCAATAATAATAAAAAAAAAAGAGCGGAATTCCCTCTAAATGGATAGAAATAGCAAACTTGTATTAACATTCAAAGTAAAACTCTATTTCTGAGTTCACCAATGTTTTCATTCATGCAGTAATCATAATGTCTCAAGGAGTGTTTCTCGCAGTACAGTGGGGTCATAGTCTTCATTTGTATCAACAACTTGCACTGACGGTCTCACTACCTTCTCCTTAGCTTCAGCAACTGGCTGGTCTGCTGCTTGGCTATGCTTGGGGCTCTCTTCAAATGCTCTCTCTTTTCTTTTCGAAAATGTCTTAATTCTTTCAGTTGACATGATTCGTTTGACTGTATAACCAATCACAGTACAGATAAAGGTGAAGAGAGCTATGGCCACTGAAATAGTAGGCACAGGTTGCAACACATAATGCAGATTGCTATTCTGTAGTCTGAAAGTTCCACCCAAGATCGCTAAATTGGCAATATAAATGTTTTCAAGTAGAGACAAGCTCCATTTCTTGTATAAAAGGCCCACCATTGCACTGTACATCAGGAGTAGTGTAGCTATCACAGTCATTAGTAGTATGTTAGCAGTTGGGTTAAAGGTAGAGGTTGAGGCAAACACAATCAGTATCACCACACGAGAGATGAGCAGAATCCCTGTCCACACCTGATGCTGCTTCTTGTCTTTGAAAGGACCGTAATAGGTATCAAAGAAAGGCTTTAGAGTGTTGATCCAGTGAAGAGGTCGAAGGTGAGACTTGGCTCTGAGGAAGGGTACTAGCAAGAGTGTCAGTGTGAATGGCAATAGGAACAGAACGATGAAGAGAAGCGCTAACACTATTAGAACTATGTGACCAGGTGTTCCTCCATATCGAACATTTCCATCAAGAGACCACACTTTGCGAATCATACCATTTGAGTCAGTGACATCAGCAAAGGTGAACACATCTGTGATGTTTCTGAAGAGCTTCCCATAAGAGAGCAGGAAGAGAGTAGCTAGCACAGCAACAGAGTTGTTTCCAAACAGTTTAGTGGCTCTAGTGGAGTAGTGGGAGATTACAATGATGAGGCCAGCAATACACCAGATGTAGACTGGGAACACAAACTGTAGACCAGTTTTAGTTAGTTGGTCGAGATTTTCACTGAAGCATGTCTCTATACCAAAGTCCAGATTTATCCAAGCTATCGGTACAGTCACTATGTAGTACCCAATATTCTGTCTGTCCTGCAGGGAGAACAGTATGGCATTGTTCCTCCACACAACATTGGCATAGAATATGAGACCACTGACTGTACCACTGGCAACTGTGAGATTCAGGAATTTGATTAAAGCAACCAGCAAAATACCAAGACCAGCAAACACTATCAACAGAGCAAGATAACTGTTGTTGCATTTCATGCATTTGTTTGATCCCAACTGTAGACTGTAGCCAGCTTGACATTTCCCACACAAAAATCCGGAACGATTTGAGCTACACTGTTCATCAGGAGACATCAGTTCAATGGAGGTTTGGGAAGGAATGCAGTAGTCTCTTGGGCAGTATCTGTGCCAGTAGTAAATGTCAGTGTTAGTTTCACTTGTGTCCACTCCCACCCACACCATTCCTTCTCTGTTAATGTATCCAGTGTGATCTCGAATCTCACAAGACAAGAGAATGTCCTTGAGGTCTCTGTAACATTCGCATATTTCATTTGCTTCATTCTGTTGGAATCCCAGTGGACAAGTTTCTAGGGTGACATTGATAAAGACGGGGGTAGTGAGGAGGGCTACACAGGGATATGTAGATTGAAATGAACATTCAAATGAATAAATTTCTCCAATACTTTCAAGAATAAACGTCTCATCCAGCTCCTTTGTAGTTTGTTCTTCTGAAGTCAGTACCAGTACCACTGAGCCACTTGACCGACTGGAAGGGACTGTGTAGCTGATATTAGTGCACTCCATGAGCTCCACTGTTTGTACGTGTTGACTCTCACTGATCACTTCTATGAAGTCTTGACCTAGTACATTAGTGTACACTGAGCCTGCCACCCTCCCTAAGTTGTAGCCGGTTAGAACCACAGAGACTGTGAAGGTCTCTCCTGGATATCTTGTCTCATTCAACATGACGTAAGCCTTGTTTTCACACTGTGGTCGGTTTTCAGCACAGAAACACACTCGTGTCGGGTTAGATGAAACTTGAAGTGATTTAGATGAACTATTGAAGTGAAACACTTCATTTTCAAGTGAGCACTCCTCTGTATACAGTGTTGCTCCATAAATATCCAGTCCACCTAGTCTGGCAGTGTTATCAATGAATGTAATAATGGTTCTGTTATTTTCTGTCGTATTTTTGTCAAAGGTAAGGAGATCGTTAGTCTCATAGAAACACTCCATTGCAGCTATGTTTGTTATGATTAATGCTGGTCCTGATTCAGTATCCATTGCATGGTCGAATAATACAGTGGGCAGTGCGTGAATGTGTATTGCTCCTCCAAACTCTCCTGCCCTGTTGTTCATAAATAGCGTGTTGGAACCTGGATTCAAGATTATGATCGAACTAAACATAACCAAACCACCTCCTATCTCTGCAGTATTGCTGTTGAATATTGTGCTTGCTGCTGAATCAAATACCACTGTTGAATTGAACAACGCCATACCACCACCTCTCTCTGCAGTGTTGCTGATGAAAATTGTGTTTGATGCTAAAACTGCTTTAGAGTGAAACATGATTAGACCACCTCCATACTCTGCAGTGTTATCTCTGAAGATTGTATCTCCCTTCAGTTCAACTGCACTTCTGTAAACAGCAATTGGTGACTCTCGATTATTAATAAAGCTACAATCAGTTAGGACTATGCCTGCAGGTGGAGTGTTTAGCAAATAGAGCACAATATTCTTGTTTGATAAGAATGTACAGTTTATGCATCTGAAGTGCTGATCACCATCTGGTAAAACAACGAGCCCTTCAACATTTCCAGTAAAGACTGTGTCATGAATGTTCAAGTTTGAGGAGGGACATTCTGCACCTAAAGTGTTGTTTTGTACAATAGACTCGGAGAGAGTCATATTCTTTAGTCCTGCCAATTTCAGTCCCAATTTATTCAGACCAGATACATTTATTCTCTGAATTAGTGCATTGGAGCTATCAATAATTAAAACTCCAGTATCTCCACCCAATAGAGTACTGTCTTGAATAGTTACGTCACTCACTGAATAGAAGTAAAGTCCTCTGTTCATGCCAAACACATTTGTTCTTTGAATTAGTACACTGCTGTAATTACTTCCTCTGAGAAAATCCACTCCATTGCCTCCTCCAGATAATTCACTGTCTTGAATAGTCAGGCTGCTTACTAAGTCCAAGAAAATACCTAAATTTATGTCAGATATATTTGTTCTTTGGACTAACACACTAGAATTCATTAGTCCCCCAATTACTGACACTCCACCTTGTCCAGTTGATATCGTGCTGTCTTGGATGGTCATGTAGTTTACTGAATCAAGCATAAGTCCAAAAAGGGTGCCAGCTATGTCAAGTACATCTGTTCTTTGAACTAAAATGTTCCTGGAGCTTGAAATCAAAATTCCAGTGTTCACAAACTTGCAATTCTTGATTTTTAGATCATAAACAGATGTAATTTGTGGCTGATAGAGTGAGCTGTTAAAGTCACTTAACTGTTGTTCCACCTGAATGTTTGCCATGTTGAGATACATTATGTCACTCAAAGAAATAGAGGCCGAGGGTAGCAATTTGATTATCGTGTCTCCAGGCACTGCTCCTTGTCCTTGAAATTCAACCATTGAATTACCAGTGGAGGTAAGGTTGATATTGAGGCTGAAGCTGAGATTATGGACTCCCTCCAGGAAGACCAGAGAGATGTTGGTGTGTCCTGCAAGCAGAGAGGTGTTCTGAGCATACTGATCCAGAGTGTGACAAGGCGGGGGGCAGTGCTGGGTAGCTGGGAGGGCTGGAGTCACATGGAATACCTCAGCCACACAGAGAGAGAGGAGACCAGCTGTCAGTAGCAGATCTAGAGTTAACTGGAGCATCTTGGTACAAGTTACTATACCAATTAAGTTGATTGGTATATATGACAACAGAAATATCAGTATGATAATTCCTGTATATGAGGTCTACAGCCAACTATATGAATACTAGTAGCTTAGGTCAGAGTATGTAAACTGGATATCCACATTAGTTGCTTACAGGATAGAACTGTTGTGTTCCAGTACTATAATTATGTAGGAAAATCTTGAGACTTCATTGTAACGTAGTGAAGCCTAGAAACCTGACTTCCCACCCCCAGGTCTGTGATAGGATTACTAAATTAGGTTGTGTGGTTGAAGGTGTGGGGATTAACTGAAACCACCAAAATATACATAACACATAACAGATAGCTACTTTGGCACAACATTGAGCAGTTTATCTTCCCCAGCTGCAACAATGCAACACATATACAGTGTGTAGGTGCATGTCAACACCTTATAAAATATTGTATTTCTCAGCTTATTGTTTGTAATGAATATCTCAAGTTTACACTCAACACATGCCATATCTGCAGCTCATCTTAAAAACTGTATATATCATTCAAAGCCATGTCATTGTGAGCTGTATCACTACAATGTCATCTGTTCAGAGATTGCAGTCATAACACTAGATATGAACACTAAAGGTGGGTTCACAATATCAACGCAACTGCAACACAAGCTGATGCAAGAATAGACTTGGAGTCTATTCCTACATTTTACAACGTTAGGCCCGCATGATTAATTCGTAATTTATTCTTACGTTACGTTACGTCATATTGTGAACCCACCTTAAGAATGCATTGAGTGGTTGATGAGTTAGTTTCATTCAGTTGGATTGCCCATTCTTGTGCTCACTATACACCTACTTGTTTCCATGGTCCCCAGTTCGTGAACCAACCATGTACATGGAAGGTTGCCTTTACTCATAAGAATCACACGAGGAAAAAGAGTGCAAGTTAACTTGTACAGTGTAGAGTAGCCACAAAGTTACAAGTGTAAAATAAGAGTCTTAGATAGCCCAGCTATAGTAGTTACTGTACATGGATCTAGGGGACTAACGAATTGTTACAATACTTGTCAGAACACATATAAAAACTACAAGCAAGTCATAAAATGTTGGACAGCTCTAAGAGGTAAGACTTGCCAACAGCTTCATCTAATAGCTCATCATCTCTTGAGTAATAGCCCTTGCTCCTCCCTCCCCTCTTCCCAGCTAGGCCGTGGGGTGTGGAAGACCAGAGCAGCTGGACATCACTCTCAGAGTCAGGATCGTCAAGCTCCTCATCCATGTGAATCTCAATCTCCTGGGAGCGGAACAGGTAGCCTTGATTTAAATGTGGCACTACACATGTGCTGTACGTACATGTGAACATGCATACACAACAAAATACAAAGTCAATGTACAAAACATGTATATATATCCCAGAATCACCGATATCTGGTGTGGAGCTCACCGTACCTGTGAGTCGTATAGGCCATCACTTCTCTTCACTACTGGAGCAGGGATGGTGAGGGGCGGAGCTTTCACTGGACGTTCTTTGCCTGTTGAACATGTGTCTTCTTCTCCATCATCTTGGAACATTTTGATAGTCAGCTCCTGTGTGTGTGTGTGTGCAGTGGCGGATCCAGGGGTAGTTCGTTGGGTTCGGACGAACCCCCCTTCTAGCCAAAATATATACAACTTACCAGATCTCCAGCAGTCACTTTCAGCTTAACACTGTCTATAAACTTCAGCTAACTAAACTTTAGGACACTTGGACTACAGCTGATGCAGTTAGCAACTCCACTCTAGCTACTGCACGCTAGCTCTCTTCTCGCACGAAAAGTGGGCGTGCCGTTAATTAAAGTGGGCGTGGCCTCAAAAATTTCGGGCGCGCTTCGCGCGCACCTGCATTTCGAACCCCCCTTTTTCAATTCCTAGATCCGCCCCTGGTGTGTGTGTGTGTACCTGGGACTCATAAAGAGGATTAGAGTTCTCCTGCTCAGACTCAGTGGATACAGTGAAGCTATAGACAGCAAGCATACATGTGGAAAGTATGCAAGAATAAATATGCCTCGATCATCAGTGCACAGAAATTAAGACAAAATTAATGCATTCACCATGGCTATGGAGAATATACTTTTATATGCCTTTTAAACTGGACTTGTTGATAAGCACAGTAGTGCTTATCTAGGAATGGCCACAGTTCGTAGTGTTAAGGGTGAAAAGTGTCACCAAAAGAAGCCCTCATTACTCTGCAATGGAGCAACAGAACCAAAACTAATAGCATGGCTGAATTCTCCTATCTTTGTTCTCTGTGTAAATATATTTTCATAGGCGGCAGAACCAGGGGGGGCAGGGGGGGGGGGGGGGGGGGGGCATCTGCCCCCACAAACTCACAGAGGATGGGGCATTGCTCCCCCAAAGTCTCCAGTATAGTCTCACATTCTAAACACACAGCACAGCTTTAGTAACTAAAGCTGTGCTATGTATTTAGAATGAAGCTTTAGTTGAAGCTTATAATTAAAGCTTCATTGTCTGCATGCTTGCCGGTAGTTATGTGTTTGCTAATGTACTCAGAGTGTGAACAAATAAGTTGGGTATTTCCCAGGGACTTGCTACAAGCAAGTCTTTACTTGACTGTGTCTACATGTAAATTTGTAAACATGATCTTCAATTAATATACAATATCAACCATTCAATATGCACATTGATCATACAAGTATTAATGCAAAAATTTTACCAATGTTAAGTGACTAGGAATGGCTAGGCTACACCTCAAACTTGAAGGACACAAACAAGATGCTTAGCCTCATTCACTACTGGGGATTCCCCTTGCCATTCCTATTCACATAACATTGTCACTCTAGCTGACAATATCTGCTGCTCTTGTTGTAAGAGTAATTTGAGCAAGCTAGTTGGTTGATTCAAATTCGTTATGCCAAGCGATTGACAATATTGAACAATACATGTGATTGTGAACATGTGAATGATGAAAATCTTAGCTGCAGTGTGGGATGGTAGTCACAGTAGGAATTATTAAAGTGTTTACATGGTAGTTTATGCATTGACATTAGGACCTCTCCCAGGCACTGAGTGAATTACTGAGCTGGGGGAGATATATGTATGCAGGCTCACTAGTGCAATTATAGCGAAAGGATCAGAATTTAAACAAATGCTGTAGGTAATTATGACAGAGTGGGGTGCTGGGGCCAGGTATTCGGCCAGGTGGTGGGCAGGTAAGAGTACCCTGAGGCCTTGTGTATGTTCTCCTAGCAGCTCGGCTCAACCAGAGCAACTGATCTTTCACCAGCACACATGCACTTTCACCATAGTACCCACAGTGTCTCAAGTTGCACACGGCAACCATACATGTCGTGCCCACGTCTCTGTGTGCACTACTCACAACCACCGACTCACTACTATAGCTAGAAGTGTCAGGGCTATTCCACAAGTGATGCCACAGTTAGATAATTCTCTCAATTTGCTTGGGAAGGTTGGCTCTGATGTTACCAGAGTGTACGAAAGCAACATCAATTTGTGCCATAAGAAGTTGTGTTAATGCCAGTGTGTGTCGCGGTTGCTTTCTGTAGAGGGTGGGAAATAGTTTGTGTAGAAGTAATTGATTTGTTGTAATTGTAGTTGGTGCACGTTGTAAATGAAAATGAGGTAATGTTGACTGTCTTGATGAGATGGTGTTGATATAAAGGAGTGCTTTGGGAGGCTCTGAAGGATGCATTACATACACAGAAACAATATTATGTGAATAGGAATGGCAAGGGGAATCCCCAGTAGTGAATGAGGCAAAGCATCTTGTTTGTGTCCTTCAAGTTTGACGTGTAGCCTAGCCATTCCTAGTCACTTAACATTGGTACAATTTTGCATTAACTAGTCCATTTTCTTTTTGCTGGGTAGCTACTATAGACTAGTGAGTAGCTGCCAATATATAGTGGTACATCACATACACAGCTACGTAGCTTCCCAGCACCAATATCTTATCCTTTCCTTGCAGGTTTTCAGAGACCCAGTGCTGCCATGAAACTTGTCAAATTGTGTACAGACTCAGTTTGTGTCTAGTAACTGTTGAGATTGGAATACTCTATGTGACTAAAATATTAAAACAGTTGGTAGCTAGTGATGCATGCTGCAACTAGCACATTGCTAGTTTAATACTTCGCTTAATGAGCCAAGGTGGTAGAGTGTAGAGTCTAGTTCAGTACAATAAAACGACACCTATATCTGTCAACTCACCTCCATAGTCTGTACCAGGTATCTTGGGCAGCTATTCAAACTACAGCTAGCGAGTATAGCCTAGCTTGCTGAGTAGAGGCCGTCACTCTGAACAGCTAGCATCTCGACGGTATTCATAGCTAGCTATCGACTTACTCGCGAAGTCCAACAAGATGCCCACTATGCCCAAAGCACCAAAAAGTCAAGAAACAAGGGACAAGGGAATGGCTTACACACATCATAACAACGCCATGACTAGTACACATGGTTATGTAAATGTCTCAAGTGCACTAGTCATGACGTCGTTATGATGTGTGTAAGCCATTCCCTTGTTTCTCGACTTTTTGGTGCTTTATTGGGCCATTCCTAGGAAGTAACATTTTTAAATGTTTTTATCTCTAGTATCTGATCAATTATGGAAAGGCAATCTCTCCCCCTCATGCACACACACATGTGCACACACAATACCTTGTGTATTCCAATCCCTCGTATGGGTTCATCCACAGAGGGTTTGTATTGTAGTCTTGCATATTTGAGAATTGGTCCGTACAAATAATATGTATAGTCTAACCTCATTCAGCACTGCAGCTGCCTATGAGACTTACCCTGAGATATCCACTTCGCCTGCTTCTGTTATCTCCACTCTCACCTCTGTGATAGTAATCCTGGATATACATAATAGTTAGACACTGGTTTGGAGGTGTCTATGGCATTTAGAAACCCGAAGGCACTGCTGTAGTAGTGTCTCAGATGTCAATGTCATGAATGTATGCTGTATATGGGTGGCAGTTAAGTCTATACAGTCACTGTAACTCAGTAACTGTAAATATTGAGTTAATTTAATTTGAGGCAAATTGACTTGAAGTATACATGTACAAGGTGATTATCATGCTTGGAGTATAATGTATACTACTTGGAAGGTGAGCAATTGGAGAGATTTGCACTGAGAGTGTGTCTGAAGACTTGGGATAAATCTGTTGGCCATGAAAACCTGCTATAGGATTGTCTGGAGTTCACTCCCTTGAATTAGAAGGAAAGTCAGATGGCTATTCCTTCTGTTTGAAATTACCCAGGAAATAAACATCTCTCAGTACATCATAGTACCTGGTTTGTCAACTTGAACTCACTAAATCCTATTGTCTGCAGAACGGATGTGTCCTTCATACTAGCTGTTATTGATCTGGAATCAGTTTAGGCTACTCCTCCCCTCTCCCCAGTCAGACACTGGGGCCACAAGTTAGCAAAGACAAAAGTAGCAGCTATAGCAGTTTATTGACTAAACAAAAATAATGTAAACTTGGAAGAGATCATCATATGCTGGTAACCAGCCGCTACAGGTAATCATGATTATAATGATGACCCAACAATGAAATAAACAAAGTGATGAAAAGATAATTATTGCCTGACTGGTCCATATGCCTCATTTGTCTTCAGTTCAATTTCCTCTTTTGCTGAAATTAGTTCCTCATATATGGGACCAGCTGTAGGTTGTTGTTGCTGGGGTGTAGCCTCTGTTGTAATGTCCACTGTTTTGGGGGTCTTGTCACGCATGATCAGGTAGGTCACACCTACTCCAACAGCTAGTCCAATCAGAACAGACACAAAGAACGTTACCACTGCAGTGATCCCAACTGCTTCACTTGTACTGAGAGAGTCTACAGCCGTATCCACTACGTCTGTGTATTAGTGTATGCAGACATGTTTTTAAGCAACTAGCTATGTGAGTGTGAGTTGTTATGTACAATGTCTATTGTGCCGACAAGTGTAATAACGAATCATGTCAGTGAGAGAATGCTAAAACTCTGTACTGTAGCTACACCTATAAGCATTAAGGCGGGTTCACAATATTGATGTAAATGCAATGCAAGCTGACACAAGAATAGACTCCAGTTCAATTCCTAGTTGAAACACAGTGACGACCCCCACATAGGCCACGTTACGTCATATTGTGAACCTGCCTTAAGAATTAAACACCATGCACAGATTCTTCTTGGCTATGCTATGAGCTACATCCAGAAACTGCAGCAACTATAGCCCTCTTACCGATCAGAAGACAGTGCTAGTTACAGAGACATTTAGCAAGTATGATACTTATGGTCATGCCAGCCTTAGCTTGAGGCCTGCCCCACTCCTCACCACAGAGACCACTCCCAGTGCATGCCAGTTGTGAGGGATCAGTGCTCCATTGTCCAGAGCTGTTGCAAGTGGCAGTCATTTGAGCAGCTGGTGAGAAGCCAGGGTCACACTGGAAGGTGATCACAGAACCCTCAATTGTTGCTAGGTTAGAGTAGTTAACAATGGATCCATGTGGAGGCTCTTCTGGGAATCTGCAATTGCTGAGAAGAAACAGACTTGAGAAACTGACAAAATGGAGAACATGCATACATACCTAGTACTCTGCACACCAACTGAGCAGGGTCAGGCACCCACTCTCCTCTCCCCCCAACATCTGTGCATGTGCTGGTCATCACACCAGTGGGGAACAGCCCATTATCACATTGATAGGTGACCGCCGAACCAACAGGACTAGGAGAAGAGTGACCGCTTACACTTCCATTAGCTGGAGACTGGACAACTCTACACACCACTACATGTAAATTACATGTAAATAAAGTGCACCATGTAAGTGTACAAAAGTAGTAATGCAGACTCCACATGTGGAATATCTATAATGCTAGAGTTTACTAACTGTGAACATCACACATCATCTTGAAACCAATAAACCAAACTGAAAGACTAGCTCACCTGGTAGGACACCATAGTAAGCTGTGATGTTGCTGTGTCCTATGTGGTTGACTGCTTGGAGATAGACTATGAAGTTCCCACCAGTTATCTCCCACAGTGCAAAAGTAACAGAACACAGCGGTGTACACGCTGTATTGTCCACAGTGATGGTAGAGTTGATCCCACCGTAACCAAGTGTTACCATGTAGGATATGGTCTCACTGAAGTGTGCACACTTAACTGCCTGTTTAGATAATAATGATCATAATAATAACATGAAGTGTAAACTTACTGATTGTTCCCATGTAACTGATAAACTGAGCTCAATTTTATGAGTAACATTAACTCTCTTCACACCTGGAATAGTCTCTGGTCTCATTACTATCTGAACATCAACTGGAACACTGGCTTGATTCCCAACTTCACCACAACTTATGTTCATTATATTTTGCTGCTCTAACTGAGACAAGTCCATAGTGAGAACGGATGAGAAGTTTGCAAACACTTCAGAGCTCTGCGACACACTTGTTAGTTGAAGAGATACAAAGGCAGGATTGGCAACACTTTGAGTGGTGATGGTGTCAAAAGGGGCAAAAGTCCCAATATTGATATAACCATTGTAGCTCCACTTCAGAAGAGTGAGATCCACTCCCTCACAGAACAGCCTGACATTTCCAGGACAGTGAGGACCAACCAGACTGACTCCTCCCTCGACTGTCAGTGTCACGACTCCATAAACAATAGGAAAGTGAGCAAAAAGTATTTGCACAAAGTTCAAGATCACAAACAAGTCACTCATAATCAGCAAAAATGTTAGCGTGTACAGATACACACACTGAAGGTAAGGTGCATAAACTAGCTAGCAGGCCAAGCTTATCATCTAATGAATAAAATTAATGAAGATCTAAGTCGTATGAACTACAGTGACGGCATGATCAATGTTTAATATACAGCTCATGGGTCATGAGATAACTTATACATTTAGGGTATTGTTTTCAATATCATGCAGCTAGATTTAGTTACCGACACTGGCCCCAGTGGGCCTTTTCACTTTTGTTGGGAGATGATAGTCATTGAGGTTACTAAGTTTATAGAACACCACAGTATACTATATGGACCTAGTTGTGTAAATTCCCAATCCTCAGTGCAATGTTTGATGCACAATTGTAAATGACATGTTCGAAAATGGCTACAGGTCATACATAGCCATCAGATTCAGGCTAATTTGATCAATGGATTTACTCTTAGTGAGGGCTATTCTGCCTGTATGACATATTATTATAGCTACTGTGTGTATAGACTCAGTGTTGTAGACTGGCTACCCACGGTGTTTACTGATTTATCACTGAGGCCTCGTGACAGATGACCTATAGACATATATTGGGGAGTTGTTGATGGACAACATAACGTGGACTGTCTGAGACACTTGGGGGGTGGGGGAGTCACTGAAATGTAGCATGTATATGGATGGTAGTTAAGTCTACAATAACTGTAATCTTGAGTCGACTACTTGTGTGGCATGGACTACCTGTTATAATTAGTGGTCAGTCATGCATGAAGCATAGAAAAATACGAACTAAAAATTTCACTACCAGAGGGGTAGGAGTATATTGAAAAGTGCCCAGGGGACAAGTTCAAAGTGGGCATGCAAAGCTAAGGGGGCAGCATTTTGAGAACAGAGATAAATATCGAACCTAGCTAATATTGGAACAAAAAGTGGAGGGAGGGGCTCAGCCCCCTATTTTCAAAAGTGGGGGAAACGGCCCCCCCTGCCCCCCCCCCCCCTTCTCCTACCCTCTGACTACTGATAGATAATCACGCAATTGATACAAGTTTGATTTTTGTTATTTCTATCCATTTACAGGCAATTCCAGTGCTTTTTTTTATTGAGTTTTACGTGAATATGATACAAGCCTGTTATTTCAATCCATGCATTTACAGGCAATGACATACTTTTTATTGGAAGTATAATTTATGTGCTAAAATATTAATTTTTAACAAGATGCACATTAGCATTTCAAAGTAAATCTCAATTTCTAATCACGACTGAGTTCACCAACATTTTCATTCAGGCAGTAATCATAATGTCTCAAGGAGTGTTTCTCGCAGTACAGCGGGGTCATAGTCTTCATTTGTATCAACAACTTGTGCTGACGGTCTCACTACCTTCTCCTTAGCTTCAGCAGCTGGCTGGTCTGCTGCATGGTTATGCTTGGGGGTCACTTCGGATACTCTCTCTTTTCTTTCCGAAAATGTCTTTATTCTTTCGGTTGACATGATTCGTTTGGCTGTATAAGCAATCACAGTACAGACAAAGGTTAAGAGAGCTATAGCCACTGAAACAGTAGGGACAGGTTGCAGCACATAATGCGGATTGCTATTCTGTAGTCTGAAAGTTCCACCCAAGATCGCTAAATTGGCAATATAAATGTTTTCAAGTAGAGACAAGCTCCATTTCTTGTAGAGAAGGCCCACCATTGCACTGTACATCAGGAGTAGTGTAGCTATTACAGTCATTAGTAGTATGTTGGCAGTTGGGTTAAAGGTAGAGGTTGAGGCAAACACAATCAGTATCACCACACGAGAGATGAGCAGAATCCCTATCCACACCTGATGCTGCTTCTTGTCTTTGAAAGGACCGTAATAGGTATCAAAGAAAGGCTTTAGAGTGTTGATCCAGTGAAGAGGTCGAAGGTGAGACTTGGCTCTGAGGAAGGGTACTAGCAAGAGTGTCAGTGTGAATGGCAATAGGAACAGAACGAATGAAGAGAAGCGTTAACACTATTAGAACTATGTGACCAGGTGTTCCTCCATATCGAACATTTCCATCAAGAGACCACACTTTGCGAATCATACCATTTGAGTCAGTGACATCAGCAAAGGTGAACACATCTGTGATGTTTCTGAAGAGCTTCCCATAAGAGAGCAGGAAGAGAGTAGCTAGAACAGCAACAGAGTTGTTTCCAAACAGTTTAGTGGCCCTTGTGGAGTAGTGGGAGATTATGATGATGAAGCCAGCAATACACCAGATGTAGACTGGGAACACAAACTGTAGACCAGTTTTAGTTAGTTGATCGAAATTTTCACTGAAGCATGTCTCTATACCAAAGTCCAGATTTATCCAAGCTATCGGTACAGTCACTATGTAGTATCCAATATTCTGTCTGTCTTGCAGGGAGAACAGTATGGCATTGTTCCTCCAGACAACATTGGCATAGAATATGAGACCACTGACTGTACCACTGGCAACTGTGAGATCCAGGAATTTGATCAGAGAAACTAGCACAATGCCAAACACAGCAAACACTATCAACAGAGCAAGATAACTGTTGTTGCATTTCATGCATTTGTTTGATCCCAACTGTAGACTGTAGCCAGCTTGACATTTTCCACACAAAACTCCGGAACGATTTGAGCTACACTGTTCATCAGGAGATGTCAGCTCAATGGAGGTTTGGGAAGGAATGCAGTAGTCTCTTGGGCAGTATCTGTGCCAGTAGAAGATGTCAGTGTTATTTTCACTTGTGTCCACTCCCACCCACACCATTCCTTCCTGTTAATGTATCCAATGTGATCTCGAATCTCACAAGACAAGAGAATGTCCTTGAGGTCTCGGTCACATTCGCATATTCCATCAGCTTTATTCAGTTGGAATCCAAGAGGACAGGCTTCTAGGGTGACATTGATAAAGACGGGGGGTAGTGAGAAGGGCTACACAGGGATATGTAGATTGAATTGAACATTTAAATGAATAAATTTCTCCAATACTTTCGAGAATAAATGTCTCATCCAGCTCCTTTGTAGTTTGTTCTTCTGCAGTCAGCACCAGTACTACTGAGCCACTTGACCGACTGGAAGTGACTGCGTGGCTGATATTAGTACACTCCATGAGCTCCACTGTTTGTACGTGTTGACCCTCGCTGATCACTTCTATGAAATCTTGACCCAGTACATTAGTGTACACAGAGCCTGCCACCCTCCCTAAGTTGTAGCCAGTTAGAACCACAGAGGTAGTGAAGATTTCTCCTGGAAATCTTGTCTCGTTCAACATGACGTAAGCCTTGTTTTCACACTGTGGTCGGTTTTCAGCACAGAAACACACTCGTGTCGGGTCAGATGAAACTTGAAGTGATTTAGATGAACTATTGAAGTGAAACACTTCATTTTCAAGTGAGCACTCCTCTGTATACAATGTTGCTCCATAAACATCCAGTCCACCAAGCCTGGCAGTGTTATCAATGAATGTAATAAGAGTTCTGTTATTTTCTGTCGTATTTTTGTCAAAGGTAAGGAGATTGTTAGCCTTATAGAAGCACTCCAGTGCAACTAAGTTTGTTATGATTAGTGCTGGTCCTGATTCTGTTTGCACTGTATAGTCAGTTAATACAATGGGCAGTGCATGAATATGTATTGCTCCTCCAAACTCTCCTGCCCTGTTGTTTATGAATAGCATGTTGGAACCTGGATCCAAGATTATGATCGAACTAAATGTAACCAAACCACCTCCTCTTTCTGCAGTATTGCTGTTGAATGTTGTGCTTGCTGCTGAATCAAATACCACTGTTGAATCGAACAACGCCATACCACCACCTCTCTCTGCAGTGTTGTTGATGAAAATTGTGTTTGATGCTAAAACTGCTTTAGAGTGAAACATGATTATTCCAGCTCCACTCTCTGCAGTGTTATCTCTGAAGATTGTATCTCCCTTCAGTTCAACTGCACTTCTGTACAGAGCAATTGATGACTCTCGATTATTGATAAAGCTACAATCAGTTAGGACTATGCCAGCAGGTGGAGTGTTTAGCAAATAGAGCACAGTATTCTTGTTTGATGAGAATGTACAGTTTATGCATCTGAAGAGCTTCCCATCTGGTGATATGATGAGCCCTTCAACGTTTCCAGTAAAGAGTGTGTCATAAATGTTCAAGTTTGAGGAGAGACATTCTGCTCCTAAAGTGTTATTTTGTATGATAGACTCGGTGAGAGTCATATTCTTCAGTCCTGCCAATTCCAGTCCCAATTTCAGACCAGATATGTTTATTCTCTGAATTAGTGTATTGGAGCTACCGACAATTAAAACTCCAGTGTCTCCACCCAATAAAGTGCTGTCTTGAATAGTCACATCACTCACTGAATAGAAGTAAAGTCCTCTGTTCATGCCAAACACATTTGTTCTTTGAATTAGTACACTGCTATAATTACTTCCTCCGAGAAAATCCACTCCATTGCCTCCTCCAGATAATTCACTGTCTTGAATAATCAGGCTGCTTACTAAGTCCAAGGAAATACCTAAATTTATGTCAGATATATTTGTTCTTTGGACTAACACACTAGAATTCATTAGTCCCCCAATTACTGACACTCCACCTTGTCCTGTTGATATCGTGCTGTCTTGGATGGTCATGTAGTTTACTGAATCAAGCATAAGTCCAAAAAGGGTGCCAGCTATGTCAAGTACATCTGTTCTTTGAACTAAAATGTTCCTGGAGCTTGAAATCAAAATGCCAGTGTTCACAAACTTGCAATTCTTGATTTTTAGATCATAAACAGATGTAATTTGTGGCTGATAGTGTGAGCTGTTAAAGTCACTTAACTGTCGTTCCACCTGAATGTTTGCCATGTTGAGATACATTATGTCACTCAAAGAAATGGCAGCCGAGGGTAGCAATTTGATTATCGTGTCTCCAGGCACTGCTCCTTGTCCTTGAAACTCAACCATTGAATCGCCAGTGGAGGTAAGGTTGATATTGAGGCTAAAGCTGAGATTATTGACTCCCTCCAGGAAGACCAGAGAGATGTTGGTGTGTCCTGCAAGCAGAGAGGTGTTCTGAGCATACTGCTCCAGAGTGTGACAAGGCGGGGGGGCAGTGCTGGGTAGCTGGGAGGGCTGGAGTCACATGGAATACCTCAGCCACACAGAGAGAGAGGAGACCAGCTGTCAGTAGCAGATCAAGAGTTAACTGGAGCATCTTGGTACAAGTTACTATACTATCAAGTTGATTGGTATATATGACAACAGAAATATCAGTATGATAATTCCTGTATATGAGGTCTACAGCCAGCTATATGTAACACCATAGATATTACATCCTTCCTGGAAGGATGTAATATCTATGGTAATACTCGTAGCTTAATTAGATTGGCTTACAGTGTTGTGTACCACTGTTTATATAGGAAAATCATGAGACCTCATTGTAGCGAATCGAAGCCAGAGTGGAGGAAACCTGAGATCACAGACTTCCCACCCCCAGGTCTGTGATAGGATTACTAAATTAGGTTGTGTGGTTGAAGATGTGGGGATTGACTGAAGCCACAAAAACAGTCACAACATTGAGCAGTTTATCTTCCTCCAGCTCAGTGTACTGTAACAACATATGCAGCCATATACACTGTATATGGCTTGCATATGTTGTTAACACAGTGTGTGATGTCAGCACCTGTTTCTCAGAATCTCAGCTTGGTGATGTAATGAATGTCCAAAGTTTACACAATGCTGCCATTTGCAGCTGACCTTGTACAAACTGTGTGAAGGATGTGGTGAGAGAACATTCTAGTTTTGACTGTTTAGTTAATTTGTATACTTAGGATTACATCAGTAGGATTATTTCATATGTTTAGTGTTAGGACTTTAAATTACACTCAAGGTCATGACCTGCTGAACTCCCTGTGTGTGGGATTATCTACATCCACATCTTGTTCTGTGTCCTGTTATGTCATCATCCTGTGTGTTGTGCAATCCCCATTTCTCCTTTCCTACTTAGGTAGCTAGTTTTTATTCATTTTTATGCTCAGTGTTTATTCCAAATTATTGAGTCTTCTTCAACATTTGGCTGTGTTACAAATTGGCATAGTCGGCAGGATAACATATTCAAAGCCGTGTCATTGTGAGCTGTATACGTTTTACACTAAGAATGTATTGAGTGGTTGATGAATTAGTTTTGGACTGCTCATTCTTGTGCACATTGTACAGAGTTCAGTTACTTAATTGTTCCCATGGTGCCAGTTCGTCACTGAACCACCCATGTACATAGAAGGTTGCCTTCACTCAAGAGAACAAGAATCACATGAGAAAAAAGAGTGCGAGTCAACTTGTACAGTGAAGAGTAGCCACAAATTATTAGATGTAACAAAGGTTTTAGATAGCCCAGCTATAATTATATTTAAAGTTACCTACAGAAGTATATGGATCTAATGGACTATAACAATACCTGTCAGAACACATAATAAAAACTACAAGCAAGTCATAAAATGTACAACTCTCAGAGGTAAGACCTGCCAACAGCTTCGTCTAATAGCTCATCATCTCTTGAGTAATAGCCCTTGCTCCTCCCTCCCCTCTTCCCAGCTAGGCCCTGGGGTGTGGAAGACCGGAGCAGCTGGACATCACTCTCAGAGTCAGGGTCATCAAGCTCCTCGTCATGTGAATCTCAATCTCCTGGGAGTGGAACAGGTAGCCTTGAGTTAAATGTGGCACTACACATGTACTGTATGTGCGAACATGCTTACACAACAAAATACAAAGTCAATGTACAAAACATGTATATATATACCCCAGAATCACTGATATCTGGGGTGGAGCTCACCGTACCTGTGAGTCATATAGGCCATCACTTCTCTTCACTACTGGAGCA